>JAGFBZ010000811.1:0-107500 GCA_018398805.1 Hirundichthys speculiger | reverse complement strand
GCCCCGCCCCACATTGAGGGGGGCCTGTCGCTGCATTTTCCTTTCACCACAAATAGGACTATTCTGACATTTTTTTTAATTCCACAATTTAATGAGGGCCCAGTTGTGGGCCCCCCTCTCCCTGGGCCCGGGACAGCAGACCCGTTTGTCCCCCCCTATCGACGGGCCTGTATATATATATATATATATATATATATATATATATATATATATATATATATATATATATATATATATATATGAATAAAAGCGCTGGAATAATCACAACAGGATAATGAAAAGAAACCTGCACACACACACACACACGATTACAGAGCAGAGATAATTATAGCGATGCAGAGAAAATGGTGTGTCTTTGTCATTGCATGGATCAGATCCACAGGGGGTATACCATACAGTTACAACCAATTTAATGAAAAAGTCTGCCTTTTTTCTGGGCGTAATATATGTTTGTGTGAGCTCAGACTGTGACAGACAACAAAGATGCCAGCATGACGTCGTTACACCTTCACCAGCAACAGTACAACATATACGTCTTATTATTTGCACTACAATCGTGTCTTTTTTGTGTGTATGTGAGTGAATAAACTGGTCTTTTTTTTTTTTTGCTGTAGATGAAAGCACACTGGATCACCGTGGTCTTCACACACACAAGCGCACGCACACTGGCTGGCTGACCTACCACCATTTCACACTACTGACCAGTACAAATTGGATAAGGGGTCCATTCTCTCTGCACTAGCACACTTTCACACACACATGATGTGAACATACATACACGCTTAACCACGCGCAAATACACTCAACACCATGAGCTCAAAATGGCTGAAATGCAGCGGTGAGAGCTGGGCTGAGGTGTGCAAAGTTGCACAGCTGTGAGGGGGAGAGGTGAAGAAAGTGTGCACGCGTTAGACGTCTTCTTTCTCGTGTGTTTAAACACGCCTTTAGGTTGCATATAATGGCTTTTAGAATGTGAAAAATAGGATTTTATTTCAAATGGGGGAAAAAAGACAAAGGAGTTGGTCAGTGGAAAAACTTCAAAGTGTCTTAAGAGAATTTCATTAGATGGTCAGGAGCACGAGCTTTCATCACAGACTGAAATGACATAAATCGGGGCAGTATTGAGTGAGATCAGAATACGTTTGCAGCAAAATGGCAACAAATGTTGGCACTTGGACCCACGTTAAAACAAATGGCTTTGTTCAACCTCTGACAAGAGTCAGAAATGTAATTCCACTTCAGACACGGAGCTGATAGGAGTCCAAGCAGACAAACAGGTAATACTTACTCTTTAAGTGCACAGAAATTGTCTAAAAAGGACCATCTGTGCAGGCGGATCTCCTTCTGTATGACATTACCATGTTTTAAGTCTAGCTGACTACGAGGGCAAACTACCGACAGCAGACGCAACGGAGGAGAGTTCGTGGCAAATGTTCTTTCAGCTTTGGGCTTTGTCAATTCAACAGGACTGGTGGGGAATTTGTATGACGAAGCCTCCGGGACAAATGGTGAAACATCCTCCTGACCCAAGAACAGTGAGTGTGTACTGAAGCCGGCGAGAGCACGGCTGTGCACCGTTCTGATGATCACACAGGCTTTTCTTGTTGAAGGAATCTCTGCTGCGCTCGCTGCATTGTTTCAATCCTGTATGTCGCCGTCCTTTAGTTCTGATTTTGCCTTTTGTTAAATCTTGCCATTAACCCCAACCCCGTTATTAAAAAAATACATCAATGCTTCTTTCCTTCTTTTTTCATTCCTTCTCCATAATAGTTTTGTTGGGTCCTTTTATTAAGATGAAAGCAGAGCAAACAACAATCAGGAATATCTCTAAAACTGAGGTGACCAACAAAAACTGATTACTGTAATTTTAAAGTCTGCTTTTTGTTTTTTTTGGACTGAAGCAGCTTCAGATGTTCAGCAAAATTGACTCAAAAAAAAAAAAGGCGTACAGCATTTATATCAAACGATCCCATGAAACTGGATGAGCAAATATCTTTTAATTAACATAAAAGAGACATGAAAGAGACAAATGTGTCTGAACATTCAATTGATTTGAATTCTTCCTGCTCACATTCTTGACTGAATTAGTCTTCATTTTTATGTGAATAATCATTTTTATTACCATTATCCAATTAATCTATGACTGTATATGGTCCAGCTGAAACGCCTGCTTGAATAATTTCACACGATGCTGCGGTCGGATCTTTGCAGAACAACGCCTGGACTCAGTCTCTCCATGCAAATGAAGGAGTGAAATTAGGAAATAGGAAGAAAACTTGCACAACGCCCTTCAGTTACAGATAAACTCCCTGACACAGACAGAAGAAGAAAAAAAAATTAGAAGAGCAAGTTGTCATATGCATCAGCTCAGACTTTTATTTAAAACAAGACACGCACTCTTAGTCTTGTAAAGGACCAGTTTAATAAAATCAAACAGAATGGATGTGTTCCACTGCTCAGGTTAGTGCACCTCTTTACCTGCTCTTCTGTTGAGATAGTTTAGTATTATTACATTGACTGACTGGACAAACACAACAGCAGGTGTAAAATCAGGTCTCTGTGTCCGACCTGAAGAATCAGACAGACTGCAGTTCTGCGGCTGCTCAGATTGGCTCCGTAAGATCTGTACCAGTGGAAATGTCTGTGAACGGGTTTGTGTGGTGAGGTGAGGCCAACCTGACTCCTGAAGATTTTATTCATCTTCCTCATCGGATTGCTTGCTCCTTGTACAAAACAACATTCAGCACATGGAGCGACAGTAAAAAAAAAAACAGCAGAAATAAACTTAGTCATTACTGCTCATTTGCTCAATAAAACCTGAGCTAATTTTCAGATGTCTTAACTTTAAAGTTAAGACATCTGACATGACATCGACAAGCATCTCTTTAACTCTTTGAGTCTAAACACGGCCTCTTTGATTCAGTGTTGTAAACCAAATAAATATGCATTTAGCAGCTGTCTTTCAGGTGACGTTTAACCTGCATTTTTAGTATGTTTCCACTGCATTTATATTTTACGTTATATTTCATTATTCTGTTAAATGCTAAGGCTGCGACCTTGGCCAGGCCTCTCCTAAAAATCTGTTCACAACCGTTGTTTTGTGCAGCAGAAAATGGGTTTATTTCAGCCCCTGCAGCCAATCAAAGCGAAATGGCAAAAAAAAAAAAAAGAAGAAATGAAACTCCCCCTGCACCCATTCACAAGCTGCACATTAAAACCTAAGATCCTGGCAGTGTGACCATCTGAATTTGCACATTTTCGTGTACCTGAATGTGTGACCGTGTGTGTTTACATACGGAGGCGAGCCGTGTGGCCCAGTGGTGTTTACATCCGTTGACGGGGGCACACCGGGTGATATCTCACGCTAATCAATGAACACGAGAACGAGAGGGTGGGAGAGGAGGGGAAGGGAGGTATGGGGGGGGGGGGGGTAGAAAAAAAATCGTTAAGGAAAGCAGGTTATCTCCTGTCATTAATGGAGGGATTCCCGCATGGGGGGGGGGGGGGGGGGGGGGGGGGGGGGGGGGGGGGGGGGGGGGGTTGTAGGGGAAAGACCTGGATTCATTGAGAAAAAACACAGCGTGTTTGGCATGAAGAGAAAGCAGACAATTATCTATATTGATTAAAGCCAGCCAGCCAGCACAGAGAAGACAGAAAACTATGGCTGGATCAATAGTGAGGGAGGAAAGGAGGGAGGGAGGGATGTAGGGCACAGGAAAGAGGGATAGCTGCAGACAGATGGAACGGCGACGGCTTCACAAGAGACGGGACGGATGAAGAGTGGAGAGTATTACGAGCGGATAAAAAGAGAAAATGAATTAAGGCAAGATGAGGGAGGAGTGAGGGGACGCGAAGAAAAGATGACTGGAGAGAAATTTCAGAGCGAGGGACGAGGGCGATGGATGTAACAGAGAGGCAGCTAAAGTGTTAATGAAGGTGACAGCTGGATATTTGATGACTTAGCATGTAATCTAGTTGAAGAAAGGAGCGCGAAGGGATCGATGGGAACAACTGTACCTGAAGATGGTCGGATCTGAGATGAAAACTGAAGAAGAGGGAAAGCTCGGGATGGAGGGGATGGTGACAGGATGAAGGAGCGGGAATCTAAGGTCCAGAGCTGAGATTTAAACCAATATGTTACTGCACTCTCCAAAAACAAGCTCCCTTTTTAAATAACCAAAAATTACTGGACACTTTTAGCTCCCTTGTGTTCGTTTGCATTGTTTGGCATCACTGGCCAGATGGGTGAAAGCAACTAATGGCTGGACTGCAACTTTTGCAGTCCAGCCATTAGTTGGCACCGATTTTATTCTACGTTATTTTTTTTTTTAAAGATACATCAAAATTGAGCCCCAAATCAGTTCAGTTTCCATTTTGAAATTCAGGATCAAAACTGGCAAATTCCCATCTGAACACTCCCTCTATTGTTATTACCAATTCTTTCTTAGCTGTTCCCTCCTCTCTCTTCTCTTCTTTCAACCTGTTCATTCATTTCTGTCACCACAGTTTGCCTCTTTCCTCATTTCCTCCCTCCTCTCTCTCTCTCTCTCTCTCTCCACCTATCTCACCTTCCACAGGGTCAGCCTGATGGCCACCGAGGCGCTGTAGTGAGCAGTATGGAGGATTGTAGGTCTGGGGCAAAATGGCCTTTAAATGGCTCTCAAGCTCACACTGGCGTTATTGATGCTCTGGCCTGATGCCAGGGTGCTGAGTGTGTGTGTGTGTGTGTTGGGGAAAAGTGGCACTGATTTCTATGTTGATGACACAGAACAGTCCCATGTCTCTGAAGGCTTCGCACAGATAAGACAGACAGGTGAGTTTTCAAGCTCCGAAGAAACAGCAAAGAAGCTTCATAAAGTGTGAGCTCATGTTTCGCACCTCTGAATTCAAATTTTTATGGGCCCAGTGATGGATCATCCTGCAACACACTGCAAGTGTTGCACTGATTCGGTCCGCATCTGTTTTGATTATGTTTGTTTAATTTAAAGTGCTTCTTCAACACGTTCCCTTTGCTTTAGCGTGTGGACATTTCTCTGTGAAATAAAGTTAGCAGTGAGGTTTTCTGTTAAAGTCTTCAGTAAAATGAGATGCCACGTTTGTTTAGGTCCGACTCAAAACGTCACAGGCAACGAAGTCAGCTTCTCTAGCAACTTAAAGTAATCTGGAAACATTAGGCGAGGAACTTTTCCTCTTATTTTGAATCATTCTGAGACAATTGTCACTGACTACGCTTTCACCCAGCTGATCAGTGAACCCGGTAGGTGGCACTGACGCGCCTAAGGCTTGTTTGCCAGCCGCGAAAGAGGTGCCCAGGATTCGACAGTGAATGCATTCAGCACCAACCAGCAGCAGTAACGGAGGAGGAGAAACATTACGTCAAAAGCATAAAACCCATTAAAAACACTTAAAATAACACTTTTGCCAGAAGAACCTACGGTCTGCTCTGAGTAGTGTTGGGAATCGAGAACCGGTTCCTGTAGAGAACCGGTTCCGTGTGTTTCAATTCCATGGAATCGTTCAGCAGTTTATCTAACGATTCTCTTATCGATTCCAACCAGCATGAATCTCACGTAATTTACGCAAGTTACGCTCAGTCAATTCCAGAAAGCACTTACGTGATTAAATTACAGCAGCGTCCCAATTGGCAGCGCAGCGACGGATGCGCTGGTACGGCCATCTCAAAAGACTCCCTCCTGAACAGCCCACTCATGCTATCCTCCACTTTGACCCCGAATCTGCCGGCTGGAAACGCTCCCGCGGTGCTCCCCGCACATGATGGATGGTCGCTGGTGGACGCTGATTGGCTCTACGCATGGCGTCACCCCCACCGCCGAGCAAGAGACCCGATGATGATGATGATGATGATTAAGTTACGTCGGTTTAGCGTGCGCATTGCAGTTGTAAACAACAATGGCGCCAACCAGGTTCCAACGCTCCAAAGTTTGGCTTCACTTCACAAAGAAATAAGGCAACTAGCAGTCATTGTAAAGTGGAGATAACAGCGTCGGGAGGGAACATGACTAACATGCAGAAACATTTGCGCACACAACATGCGATAACGAGTGTCGTGTTTCTGATGTGCTTCGGACTGATGGATCTCAACCCATCAGCAGCGGCAGCAGCCAAGCTAAGATCACCTCTGGCAACTCTGGTAAGTAGCTATGCCACTGCTCTATGTGCTTCTTTGTAAAACACGCTATAACATTAACGCTTTGCTATTAAACGAATGCCTTCTGCATTACATTTAGAAGATGACCGTGATGAGAGAGAGAGTCTGGCTGGTTCAGAGGCTGGCAGCACTCGCTACTACCTACTTAAGACATGCTTATTTTTCTGCAAAAGAATTGTTAATTCTTCATCGTATTTGCAGATTTGTACTATGCACTGTTCCGTTGTATTTGATAGTATTTATCTTTCTTTATTATTATTTTTGAGTGCTTAGTGAGCTCACATATCCTTTTAAAAGGGAGATTTTTTTCATTTCTATTAGGAAAAATCTATTAGTAAAATGTTACACATTCTTGTGTATTTACACAGTTATATATTATAACAGTTAACACATTATCCAGGCTTTGGGCCTCTTTTGACCTCGCTGTTGAGTTTGTAAGGTCGTGACTTCTAAGTAAAAAAAAAAAAAGATGCTAATAAAACTGTTAGTTCTCCTTTTTTCCCAAATTAGAATCGATAAGAGAAATGATAAAGAATCGAATCGTTAAACAGTATCGATAATGGAATCTGAAAAATCTTATCAATTCCCATCCCTAGCTCTGAGTGGGATTAAACTTTGGAGGGTTCATTTTATGATCAGTTAAATTGTAGATATTAATGACTACATGTATTGCTAAGATGTGATGCTTTTAGGTACACTGCACAAAGTCTGAACTGCAACAACTGTTATGTCTTATAGTTCAGCTGTTTTTGTTTTTATTATTACTTTAAATTGCTTGCACTTTTTATTATCCTCGATAACAGCTGGTGTCCCACCCATGGTACATAAGCCTTTGATAGACTGTTAGGAGATCTGTTGGCCTGTTTATTCCAGATGTTCCAGGATTCCCTGGAATCTACTTGAAATCACTAACAGTGCTGCAGACGGTCCGGCACGTCTTACCACACTGTCCCACTAGAGGTGCGCTTCGCTGCGTCGTATGCCAATTTCTGACACGTGAACTTTCCTGTGATTTGCTGCCCCTATGTGGTCAGAAGTTGCATTGCTCCATCGTTCAGCTTTAACATACGTTTTCAAGTTCTGTGATTATTTTTTGCTGTCAGTTGCTCTTCAAGAGTTGAGACACTTGAAGCAAAAATTACTTATGCCAGAACTACTGCGAAAGTTTTTTTGTTCCCTCTAATGAGCATGAACTCATAAAAAAAATTACTCCAAGCCAGCATAAAAACATTTACAAAATTGAGGAACGTTTTTTCATCAAACCTTCCTAAAACGCAAATGTGAAAACTTGCATTGGAAATTTTTAAGGAAATATAGCAAAACAGCAGGGCTATATTCTGTAACACCCTCTGAGCGATGAAGGGTGTTTTTAAACATCACGTTTTTGTAAATATCTGAAAGCTGATGACATGTCATACCGGCTTTTCCAAAACCCAAGTAATGGTCTGAAGAAGAGCCCAAACCCAGACGGGTTTGCCGAGAGACGTAGAGGATGTAGAGAAGGAACAAAACTGAAGGAGAAGTGGAGGAAGTCTGCAACATTACTCAGTAGGAATACTGGGCGTGCTGCAGCGATACGTTCAGGATACCAACACAACTCTTTCAGACTCAGATAACTTGGTTCCTGGGGACCGGCGGTAATTCAAAAATGACACCCTGATGCCTTGTTTTGTTCAGCCCGTTCACAAAAAATAAACAAAGTTTGTGTTTTTGTAAGCATTCACCTACATTCATTCCCAGATATGTCATGATGTCATGATGCCTTCTGGATCAGTGGGAGGTCTTAATTTTTTTTTTCCCAAAATCTGAAGTTTTCATATCTCCCAAAATATGGTGTTACATCACTGCAAAAAGTCGAGAGAGCACAAAGCTTTGATCGCGGGCGGATTTTCTTAATCGACAGACCGATTTTATTTGTAACTGAAAACATGTAGTGTTACCTAATAAATATTAATGTCCCAAGAGAAAAAAGTTATGGTACGTAATAAATGCTCCCTTAGCTTCTCCGTCCTTGTCACGTCCCCGTTCCTCCTCTTCTTCTTCTTCTTCTCTTTTCCATGCTGTCACCGGATTTGAGTTGAAGGTTCAGCCAGTCACATCAATCTGAAGGGCGCCTCAACTGACAAAAACAGCCACTAAACTCAGCCAGGAGAATTTTCAGGTGAGAGCGTACAGATGGGTTGAAGGTTGTTTTACGAAGAAGAGCAGGAGGAGGAGGAAGAGGAGGAGGAGGAGGAATGGCGACGTGATAAGGACGGAGAAGTAAGTTAAGTAGAGTAACTTTTTTCTCAAGGGACATCAATTTTTATTTTGGTAACACCGATTTTATTTGTAACTAAAAACATGTAGTAGTTCGATTAAGAAAATGCGCCCGCGATCACAGCTTTGCGCTTTCTTGGCTTTGGGCAGCGATGTAATGCCATACCAAAAGCCCCAAATAGAGCTGCAAAGCTTCGACCGGTGCTGCCACCTAGAGGACACCATTTTTGTGTTGGAAAAACCTTTGTTTTTGTTTGTTTTTTTACCACCACCAGAGTCAGCATTCTGAAGTCCACGGGTGCCACGCAACAAGATTTATGATGTATTTTGCTTGTTTGAGATCGTCAGAAGCTGGACTAGTTGGTCTTACAGAGATGCTTTAAGTTTTAAACTCCAATTTAAGAGTTTCACATATCATCTGCACTGATTCTGACAACGGGGAAAACAGCAAGTTTTAGAGGGTCTAAATATCCTGCTCCGTACAACAAACTACACTAATTTAAAACGATTCTTCATCTTGCAAATATAAATGAACAATTACCTTTAAAAATGTGCCCAAATATCAGCATGTTGGTGTAAAAGAAACTCTGGAAAGTGTATAGAAGAACCATTGTGGCATTCATATCTTTACTGTGTGTTTTACTTTATGGAGACACACGCACACACACACACACAGACACACGCACGCACACGCACTCACTCAAACAGCCTCAGTCAGTCATTCATGGTTAGGGGTCTCATCCACAATCTGGCTGAATGTCCACCATCTTTCTCTTCAGCTGACGTTGGCATGTTATTGTGGACATAATGCAACACAAGGCAGTGCACACACACGCACATGCGCACGCTCCTTCCGCGCATGCAAACTCAAACGCACATGCATAACCTGTTTACTCTCGCACAAACAGACTGGAGGCGTGATCAAGAAGCGCAGAAATCTCAGCAGGCGCTGAAAAAGTAAAATCTGAAAATAATATTCAATTCAGGGGCTTTAATACCTTTTCAATACCTGCTCCACATAAATGATATGCAGATTTGTTATTTCCACATCACATTCTCATTCAACAGACTGAAAAAAATAGATGAAATATTTTATTTCGCTACCAATTAAACAGCTTTGTAACGAGCCTCGGTTTGATTTGCTTGCTTTTGATGTGCGATTGATGAGTGACTGGATCCAATAAAATAAAATCTGCCCCTGCAGACTTGATGAAATTTGGAACGCAAACATACGTTGAAGTATGTTCTCTGTGAGGGGTTTGGGGGATGCAGGTTTGCTCTTGTTATACGGAGCAGTGTGTGTGTGTTAGTGTGTGTGTGGGAAGGGGCGGGGGGTACTGGAGAGATTGTGCTTATGAAAAATAAATTTCAAAAAGCAAGCATTACCTTTGGTCAGGCCAGAGCTCCAGCCTTTGCATTTCAATGTGAGGCGCAGCCTCCATTATTTATGACGCTTTACACCTCAAAACCACAGCCTACCTCACTCGCTCCCGACTCTCTGCACCACCTTATCCCCATAGTAACCGCCAACCCTGGGTCTCCAGAAACACCACAGGCAGGCGCTGGCCTGCTGGATGCTTCTGTACTGGCAGGCAGTCGGTGACTGACATGATGCAGGAGGTTCCAAAATAACTCCAAGCAAAGCATGACATTTAAGGATCTCGGGACATAAGCAGGATGACCTCACAAACCTATGGACACAGCAGTTACACATGAGCCACTATGTTTAAAAGTTTGTTCACTGATGTCAGATGAAAGTTCGGTCTTTGTGCTCCTCAGCGTCAGTCTGCCTCTTTCCACCACCTGAACTGAAAACAAACCTCTGCTTTTCCATTAACGTCTAGAAACCACAACGGAAGTTTATTGCAACACGAATCAATTGTTGCCACAAAATCACACATTTCTTTGCATAAACTGTAAATATCAGGCCTGACATCAGCTGCTGAGGGACTGGTCACATGTATTTCCCAGTACGCTGCATGAGACCAAATTTCAAACTGGGCCCGATGTCACCATCTAAAGCTGTCCAACATGAAATTTCCAGGGAAGCTTAAGGCATCTATAAGAGATAGTTAAGATTTTTACAAGCTGCAATTTATTTTTCTGTCTATGTTTTCCAGTCCAGTTTCCAGAGTTACATAATGACCTGCAGTTCCACCCTTTGAACATCCCAGCATTGACCTCCACCTGTCTATATAGACGTCATCCCAGCGTCGACCTCCACCCGTCTATAAAGATGTCATCCCAGCGTTGACCTCCACCTGTCTATATAGATGTCATCCCAGCGTTGACCTCCACCCGTCTATATAGACGTCATACCAGCGTTGACCTCCACCCGTCTATAAAGATGTCATCCCAGCGTTGACCTCCACCTGTCTATATAGATGTCATCCCAGCGTTGACCTCCACCCGTCTATATAGACGTCATACCAGCGTTGACCTCCACCTGTCTATATAGATGTCATCCCACGTTTACCTCCACCTGTCTATATAGATGTCATCCCAGCGTTGACCTCCCCGTCTATATAGATGTCATCCCAGCGTTGACCTCCACCTGTCATATAGATGTCATCCCAGACCTCACCTGTCTATATAGATGTCATCCCAGCGTTTACCTCCACCTGTCTATATAGATGTCATCCCAGCGTTGACCTCCACCTGTCTATACAGATGTCATCCCAGCGTTGTACCGTTGACCCCACCTGTCTATATAGATGTCATCCCAGCGTTGACCTCCACCTGTCTATATAGATGTCATCCCAGCGTTGACCTCCACCTGTCTATATAGATGTCATCCCAGCGTTGACCTCCACCTGTCTATATAGATGTCATCCAGCGTTGACCTCCAGCTGTTGACCTCTATATAGATGTCATCCCAGCTGACCTCCCTATATAGATGTCATCCCAGCGTTGACCTCCACCTGTCTATATAGATGTCATCCCAGCGTTGACCTCCACCTGTCTATATAGATGTCATCCCAGCGTTGACCTCCACCTGTATATAGATGTCATCCAGCGTTGACCTCCACCTGTCTATATAGATGTCATCCCAGCGTTGACCTCCACCTGTCTATATAGATGTCATCCCAGCGTGACCTCCACCTGTCTATATAGATGTCATCCCAGCGTTGACCTCCACCTGTCTATATAGATGTCATCCCAGCGTTGACCTCCACCTGTCTATATAGATGTCATCCCAGCATTGACCTGTCTATATAGATGTCATCCCAGCGTTGACCTCCACCTGTCTATATAGATGTCATCCCAGCGTTTACCTCCACCTGTCTATATAGATGTCACCATGATCCACCCAGCGTTGACCTCCACCTGTCTATATAGATGTCATCCCAGCGTTGACCTCCACCTGTCTATATAGATGTCCTCCCAGCATTTACCTCCACCTGTCTATATAGATGTCCTCCCAGCATTGACCTCCACCTGTCTATATAGATGTCATCCCAGTGTTGCACCCAGCGTTGACCTCCACCTGTCTATATAGATGTCATCCCAGCGTTGACCTCCACCTGTCTATATAGATGTCATCCCAGCGTTGACCTCCACCTGTCTATATAGATGTCTCCCAGCGTTGACTCCACCTGTCTATATAGATGTGACCTCCACCTGTCTATAGATGTCCTCCCAGCATTTACCTCCACCTGTCTATATAGATGTCCTCCCAGCATTGACCTCCACCTGTCTATATAGATTGACATCCACCTGTCTATATAGCATCCCAGTGTTGACCTCCACCCAGCGTTGACCTCCACCTGTCTATAGATGTCATCCCAGCGTCGACCTCCACCTGTCTATATAGATGTCATCCCAGTACCTGACCTCCACCTGTCTATATAGATGTCATCCCAGCGTTGACCTCCACCTGTCTATATAGATGTCATCCCAGCGTTGACCTCCACCTGTCTATATAGATGTCCTCCCAGCATTTACCTCCACCTGTCTATATAGATGTCCTCCCACCTGTCTATATAGATGTCCTCCCAGCATTGACATCCACCTGTCTATATAGATGTCATCCCAGTGTTGACCTCCACCCAGCGTTGACCTCCACCTGTCTATATAGATGTCATCCCAGCGTCGACCTCCACCTGTCTATATAGATGTCCTCCCAGCATTTACCTCCACCTGTCTATATAGATGTCATCCCAGCGTTGACCTCCACCTGTCTATATAGATGTCATCCCAGTTGACCTCCACCTGTCTATATAGATGTCATCCCAGCGTTGACCTCCACCTGTCTATATAGATGTCATCCCAGTGTTGACCTCCACCCAGCGTTGACCTCCACCTGTCTATATAGATGTCATCCCAGCGTCGACCTCCACCTGTCTATATAGATGTCCTCCCAGCATTTACCTCCACCTGTCTATATAGATGTCATCCCAGCGTTGACCTCCACCTGTCTATATAGATGTCATCCCAGCGTTGACCTCCACCTGTCTATATAGATGTCATCCCAGCGTTGACCTCCACCTGTCTATATAGACCTGTGTCATCCAGTGTTGACCTCCACCTGTCTATATAGAGTCATCCCAGCATTGACCTCCACCTGTCTATATAGATGTCATCCCAGCGTTGACCTGTCTATACAGATGTCATCCCAGTTGACTGTCTATATAGATGTCATCCCCATTGACCTCCACCTGTCTATATAGATGTCATCCCAGCGTTGACCCACCTGTCTATATAGATGTCATCCCAGCGTTTACCTCCACCTGTCTATATAGATGTCATACCCCACCTGTCTATATAGATGTCATCCCAGCATTGACCTCCACCTGTCTATATAGATGTCATCCCAGCGTTGACCTCCACCTGTCTATATAGATGTCATCCCATCCTGTCTATATAGATGTCATCCAGCATGACCTCCACCTGTCTATATAGATGTCATCCCAGCATTGACATCCACCTGTCTATATAGATGTCATCCCGCGTTGACCTCCACTGTTATATAGATGTCATCCCAGCATTGACCTCCCCTGTCTATATAGATGTCATCCCAGCGTTGACCTCCACCTGTCTATATAGATGTCATCCCAGCGTTGACCTCCACCTGTCTATATAGATGTCATCCCAGCGTTGACCTCCACCACGTTGACCTCCACCTGTCTATATAGATGTCATCCCAGCGTTGACCTCCACCCAGCGTTGACCTCCACCTGTCTATATAGATGTCATCCCAGCGTTGACCTCCACCTGTCTATATAGATGTCATCCCAGCGTTGACCTCCACCTGTCTATATAGATGTCATCCCAGCGTTGACCTCCACCTGTCTATATAGATGTCATCCCAGCATTGACATCCACCTGTCTATATAGATGTCATCCCAGCGTTGACCTCCACCTGTCTATATAGATGTCATCCCAGCGTTGACCTCCACCTGTCTATATAGATGTCATCCCAGCGTTGACCTCCACCTGTCTATATAGATGTCATCCCAGCGTTGACCTCCACCTGTCTATATAGATGTCATCCCAGCGTTGACCTCCACCCAGCGTTGACCTCCACCTGTCTATATAGATGTCATCCCAGCGTTGACCTCCACCCAGCGTTGACCTCCACCTGTCTATATAGATGTCATCCCAGCGTTGACCTCCACCTGTCTATATAGATGTCATCCCAGCGTTGACCTCCACCTGTCTATATAGATGTCATCCCAGCGTTGACCTCCACCTGTCTATATAGATGTCCTCCCAGCATTTACCTCCACCTGTCTATATAGATGTTCTCCCAGCATTTACCTCCACCTGTCTATATAGATGTCATCCCAGCGTTGACCTCCACCTGTCTATACAGATGTCATCCCAGCGTTGACCTCCACCTGTCTATATAGACGTCATCCCATCGTTTACCTCCACCTGTCTATATAGGCTTCTCTGGGATATCAACCAACATGCTGACCTGCAGTCTGATCCTCTGACCACCTCAGTGTTGTTGCCTACATCTGTTTATATAGTAATCTCTGTAGTGTAACAATGTACCAGTCAGAATATAAGTACATGGAATTCTTACTTCTCCAGCTTATCGATAATTACTATTAAAATATTTTGTTCTATAGAATATTACCAATGTATCTATGCCTCTCCTCTCTTTGTCCTGCATCTTCTCTCTGTACTGTCTAACTCCTCTTTTGTTCCTTTACCCAGCTGGTCTTCAGCAGGAAGGTCCCTCATTATGATCAAGGTTTCTTCCCTATCAAAGGGGAGTTTTTCCTTTCCACTGTTTGGCTTAAAGGTTGTTCTTCCACTCGTGGATATTTTTTTTTTTTTACTAAACCATGAAAATAAGTGTGTGGCCTACAAACTAAAAAAAGCAGAAACAGGGCTTTGCAGACACATGTCTTTCTCTCTGCCATGGCTTCCTCGTGTTATTCCAGTAGACATAGGCAGGACCACCACTCATCTTCGCAGTCAGTGTTGATCTATTCCCTGCCAAATTGATGGGAACACAGCCTGGAATTTCCTGTGGTATTCCTGTGTCGATATTCTCCCCCGTTTTGTCCTCGTGCTAAATCGGTGCCTCCTGAGTCAGTAGGTCAGTCGCTTTCAAAACACGGAAGTTTACTTGACAGGGAAAAGCCCACAATGCAGCAGTTACGTCAGGTTTTGACCTGTTCTGCCAGCCAGTGGATACCATTTTCAGGGTACTTGGGTTTCCTCTATTTGTCTCTGATTCTTCAAACGTAGAGTGCTTCCAAAAAAACTCTTTAACAGTTTAGTTGCGCAAGGAGGCAAACCTTAAATTTCAGTGATGTTCCAGATCGAATTAATCTCCAGCTTGATTTTAAAAATCCTGTCTTCATGCACCTCTGTTTTTCCTTCTGTATTTATCTGTATTTATATTTTAGCTGATTGGTCTGCCGTATATACTGTATACCCTTTTGTTTGTTCTTGACTATTCCCTCTTTTTTCTGCTCTTTGGACTTGCCAGCTTGGTTTTTTTTAAATCTATATACTCTTTCTTGTTGACCTACTGTTTGTGTTTGGAAATAATAATTTTTATATAATAATAATTGAACTTACTTGTGTGTCGGTTCTAACTTCAACAAACATAATGTTTATCTTAATGCATGATGAGCCTAAATTGACTCCCTTAATTCTCTTCTTGGTGTCGCTTTGGTCTACTAATACACTAATTTGAGGGCTGTTTGCTTACAAATGTAAATTCTGTTGTCACGCAAGCTGTTTTCCTGGCATTACATACTCTGAACCTCAGTAAATGCTTTAATAAGGCTTTGAAAAGCATGTCAAAATGACTGAAAATTGCAGTTATTAAGACAGAAAAGCAAGGTTTTCTTTTGATTTTTCCACTTTCCAACAAAAATACTGACTTGACTGGAACCCATTTTGCACACTTCAATAAGCCCTGAATAAAAGCCACAACGCCCTTGAGGATCATCTTTACTGTGTTTATGCTCTCTTTCTCAGCACAACTGTAATCCAAAATACAAGAAAACAGAACAAAAGGAACACTATAAGGAAAGAATGAACCTTGGCGGCCTTTGCCGTTTTTTTTCCCCAGGTTCAAATCTGGCTGCACCGCCGAGGAACTTCACATTGTTTGGAAGGTTGAAATACACAGAGAAAGTCTTGGCGGCCCCGCATGCAGCTAAAATTTAAAAATTAATCTAATGTAATAACCACAGAGCTGAGAAGGGATGAGTCTTTTTATGGAAGAAGATTTATAGTTTCTGTGCGCACAACAATTTCCATTTCCTGAATTAGAGGAGAACTGACCTCGGCCTGGAAACAATAGTTGGTGTGTGGTGTTGAAACATCTGCCAGACATTAGTCAAGCACACCACTGCCTAAATGATGGAGCTTCTGAGAGGATTGTAAATTACAATGAGAACGAGGGGTAGCATCCATCAGTCCATCCATCTGTGTGTGTGTGTGTCCAGACTGCCGGACAAAGGGCCGGCTGCTGCTACACGCTGACCAAAAGCTCTGCTGGTCAGACTTAATGAACCTCCCACCCCAAGACCTTCACACAAACACAGATACACACACACAGATAAATGCAGTGTGTGTGTGTGTGTATATATATATATATATATATATATATATATATATATATATATATATATATATATACATATACATACACACACACATATATATATATAAACATAAACACCACCCATCCCCCCACAGCCCCCTCTCTCCTCTCCAGCTCTACCTTGGCCTGCAGTAGCTGTGTCACTGCTAATATTGACGACACCCCCCTCTCTGTTCCCTCCCTCTTTCCCTCCCGCTTTGGCCGGCAACCGTTGTTGTCCACATCTCACCTCATCCATAGTAGACAGTATTGATTTTCAGCACAGAAAATAAAAAAGGCCATGAATTTTAATGCCTCTCAGTCAGTCTGTCTGTCTGTCTGTCGCCCTCCTGCTCTCTCAGCGCTCATCTTTACCTCCTCTCCTTTTATTCAAAGAGCTGTCTCTTTCTCTCCCTTCCTCTGATGTGTCTCCCTCCTTGTGCCTTTCCTTCCAACTTTCTTTCTTCTCTGACCACTGGTCTCCCTTTTTTTTTTACTTAACCAAACCCATCCACCACTATTCTCTTACTCAGTCTTTTATTACCCCTTCCTCCATTTCTTTTCGTGACTGAAAGAATGGGGGGAAAAGAAAGTGAGGAGGCAGGTGTGGAGGTTGCAGTGATAATTGTATGGATGTTTGGGCCATCCGGCATTTCCAAGGCCCAAGCAACCTTGCAACTAATGAATGCGAGAAAGAAATGGACATTTAAATATCGTATATCATCATTATTTAAAACCTAACCTTTAAAAAAAAGAAAAAAAAAAAAAAAAAAAAAGAAAAAAAAAAAAAAAGCATCTTGATCATTAGTTTGCTGAAACACCTGAGAAAATTCTGATTTGTTTTCTGGATCATGGGGTCTGGCTGTAACACCAGCGAGCTGTTTCAGACCGTCTTACCTTTGACTAAAACTGCAGCAGTGCTCTATTGGATTTTTCCACTTTTTGGAGGGTTATTAAGCTTGAGTAGCTACTGGTGACCACCACATTTGATGCCAGCAAATGTGGACTGAAGTAAAAAAAGATACAACTGGAAACAAACAAAACGCATCCCCTGGAATCATGTGTCAACTCAAATGTGTTTTTTTTTTTTTTTTCATTTTAAAGAAAATAATATTTGCTCTCTGTGTAATTTCATCAATATGAAGGAAAAACAGTACTGGAGGGAGAAAACTGACAAGTGACTGAAGTATAGTGATTTCACCACTCAGACTGTCAATTCCCATCAATGACAGGTTGCATGCTTCCGTCAGCGCTGACTGCATATTATTGACGGCAGACAAAAACTATATTTCCTCAGAAAAGCTTAGTTTTCAGGAATGGAGAAAATATTTGTCTTTTTTTGTATTTAAAGGGGAAAGGAAGTGCATGTAATTGCCTGGACACTGCTGCGGTGTTTCTAAATTCAGGAACCTACATATTAAGCAAATTCACATCCAAACATAAAGAAACATTTACAGTTAAAACAACACTGAGCTTATAATTAGATGGTAAGGAGCATTTACTTCGTAAGGGACCAAAGCAGTGGAAATCAAAGGAGTTTTGAGTAGGCAATCGTGGACAGGGTCACTACAGACACATTGAGTTAATTTTGTAAGTTTACAGGACTGATCCTACAGGCGCCTCCCTCTGGTCGCTGCCACCTTGTTCAGTCTATACAAGTTGGCTGTCAAATGCTGTGCAAAGACACAGCCAGAGGAGAGTTACTGGGGTTCTGCCACCGTAGAACTGGACCAGCACTTAATTTATGACAAAACAGGACAAAGTAAGAATCAGAAGCTAAGAAATGAGTTTAATGTATGACCATTTTCCCATCTTGCACCCAAGAAAAATCTTGTTTGTCTTTCTAGGCGGCAGTAATTAAGGAACATCCTGCCTGCTGACAGATAAAGCACGACAGCTTTCTTTTCAACTGTGTCACTGCAGCTCTATTTGAAGCAGTCGGTTCTAATGGCTGGAATGAGAGACTTGAGTCCACCTTCATCCTTTTCTCTTCTGCTGGTGTGGATTCAATAACAAACGAGAAATCGAAATTTCAAACTGAATGGAAGAAAATAAAATACAAGAATGGCAGTTAAAGTTTTCTAGCAGGTATATAAAAGATTAAGCAAAGAAATGTTAAAGCATTTTTTTTCCTTCTTCTCTGCTACAGAAAACTGGTTAATATTCAACAAAAAGCAAGAACTGGAGAATTTCAACTTCCTACCTCCAAGGTGCAGTAAATGCAACATGATTTGAGTTTAAAGTTGGGTGGAGGTCAGAGATGGAGGTAAAGTTGGAGGGCATGGACGTGGGTCTGATGTGACCTTCACATTTGAACGACTCACTGAATGACATGCTTTCAGGTCTCGGTGGGCCCAGACAAACCGTCATGGTTCGGGGGGGGGTTTTCTGCTTCTTAAAGAGCTTTTGAGCTGCCTCTCACATCTGACAGGCCAATAAATGCTCTCAAACACAGAAAAGAAAATCCACAATCCACGAAGTTTCACATTTACCACGAATCCACGAAGTGTGGAAACTCACTGGGATAAATCAGTAGAGGTCCAGTTACAGTAAAAATGCCCTCCACCTCTGAGCAACTCTTTTCTCCACTGAAATTATCACAGCAAACTGTCAGGTGGGTGGAGGCCAGGACGCACTCAGATAAATGCACTCAGTCACTAGAGTTTATTCAGCTCCAGCTAAGTTTCAAAGGACCAACACCAGAAGGGTAAGCTGCAGGTAAAGAAAAAGTCCAAATCAATCCAACTTTTACAGTTGAGAAATAAACATTTCATGTTACATCACAGGTGTCAAACTGATCTGTGAAAGGGCCGTGTGGCTGCAGGTTTTTGTTCCAACCATGCAGAAACACAGCTGACTTGTTTTAGTCAATCAACTAGTTGTCTTCAGTGAAGGTCTAAACCAGTTCAGTTGATTGAATAAGACAAGTCAGCTGTGTTCCTGCACGGTTGGAACAAAAACCTGCAGCCACACGGCCCTTTCACGGATCAGTTTGACACCCCTGAGTTACATGATGTTTGGTCACAGTTCCATCTGACCCTTGACTTGGCTCAGTTGATGACCTGGATGGTTTTTACTACCTATTTCATGAATGTAATTCTTCAGAAAAGAGTGCTACGAAGCTACTATGACTTTGGTATGAAATAGGTAAAAAAAAGATGAATCTTATAATCAAATTCTAACACGAATGTTTTCAAATAATAAAAGTACCAGCGAGCTCAACAACATCAAACGGCCTGGAAGCCAAAGGAAGACAACTAAAACGGATGATCACAGCATCCTGAAGGAGAAAGACCCTTTCACGACATCAACAGAAGTCAAGAAGACTCTGGAGAAGCTAAACAGAGAGTTTACGACAAGATATATCCCTCTGGTAACATTCAAGAACAGGCCTCAGTGGTGCTGATGATCATGTGACTGCTGACAGAAGGAGCAGGATGAATTGTGAGGCGTACCGGGCTGTACTCTCTGCTGATAGACCGATAGGACGGAGCTTCACGGTGCAGATGGATCACGGCCCAAAAACACACGGCAAAAAAAAGTCCAGAGGAAAAGTAGGCGTTGCCTGATCTCAGAGAAGCTTTTCAGTTACCGAAGACAAAACTGACGGCAGAAAGACCCACGAACAGGCAAAAAGCATGACCAAAGAGGAAAAAAAACATAACTTGGTGACACACTTCGGGCTTAATTGCCAAAATAATGGAGGGACATTTCCTGTTATTCCTAAATGGTAAATGCCATATTTTTGTGAACGCCTACACTCTGTTCACATCTTGATTCAAAGTCGACGTGCATCCTCAGCAGAAGGCACAGGCTCATCGGGAAAATAACAACTCTGGCGAGTCTGTGCGCTGAGTGCATACATCTCAGAACAGCCATTAGCAGCTGGCCAGCTTTGGCTCACAGAGGGCAGATGTCATTCTCCATTTGTTGGATAACCTTCGGGCCAGCTCAATCAACTGTCAATTGGGATGCTTTCAAAACAAACTGCAGCCTATTATCAGCAAGAATGTCCACCGACACGAGCAGTGGGTTAAATGTCAGATTCCTGAAGAAATTGTTTCCCCACTTAGCGTATCCTTGGACTTTGTGAGGCTGTGCATCTTCTCAAGGAATGTCATTTTAAGATTTTCCATGAAAAAGACAAGGGAACAAAATAAAAACCAAGCAAGGAAAAAAAAATATTTGTAAGGTTTGTGAGGATAATCTGTGTGGAATGTGTGAAGTACAATGCTAGGATTTTATTTTATTTCACTATTCTGAACAGAGTGGGTGTTTGTTCATCTCCCAGTATCCTCTGCAGGCAACCAGTGCTGTAATGGGACAATAGAGGTATTTTTCTGTTTAAAAGAAGCTATTTTCAGTGGACGGTTCAATCACCGCCTTCATTCACCATTACAAACACAAACTGAAGGACAATGTGCAAGCGTGCAGAAATCTGTGCATGTGTGCTTTTATCTACTATTATCTACATTTGTTCATTTGTAAGTGAATAAGCTGTGTCTTCCACAGAATATAAACTATAAATTGGCTGATTCCAGAAAAAATAAAAAGTTGGAAAAACTTCACCTTCGACAAACAAACAAACAAAAAAAAACCTCACTAAACACCAAAACACATTCGAGCTTCACTCCCATTCAAACACAAAGGGCCTTCCAATCTTGTTAATCCACTCATCCACTCAATGTCAAGTCCACCGTCTGCGCGTCCGTCTGGCTAACTGACTCTAGCCCCACCCACCTTGACCCTGACCCCGACCCCCCCAGCACCAACCCCCCACAGCAGGCCCCTCCATGAAGGACAATGGAGCCGTCTGAAGGTTGTAAAGGTGACACAACAGGTTTTGTGGGGGAAAAAAAGGACAAATGAATCAAAATAAATCAACAGTGTAAACTATGGCCGTTTTTATTTTGGATATTGAGTTTTTAATTTGATACAGCCACAAAAATGATGGGTGGCATATTGTTAAATCTGCACTATTCCCCTTTTTTGTTATACCCCAGTATGTTAAAATACTTAATTCACTTCAAACATCTGAACCAAACCCTAAAAGTTAAAAAGACAATCTATGATTTCATTTATTCACCAACTAACCAGACTTCCAGGGTTCACGACAGATGGAAGTAACGACAGACATGTTTGCTATGGCGGGACTCACCCCCATGTGTGACCCCCAGCCCATCCCCAATCCACCGGACAGCCACCTCTCAGTGACCCCTGATAAAAAATGAGCAACCAAACGCACGTTCCCCCCTCCTCCCCTCTCAGTCCCCGCTGCCTGCCAGATCTGGGCTGCAGCGGTTTGCCTGACCCTGCGTGGCCCGGACCGTCCTGGGACTTGAACTTGAGACTTGACACAACAGCCTGGACAGGCGTGGATGGGTGAAAGAGAAGAACGGGTGGGTGGCAGTGGTCGCTTGCATATGGATTGTTCGGGGGGAAAGGAAAGGGGTAGGGGAGGGATTGGGGGTTAAGGGTAAAGGTCAACCCCCCGTATCCCGGAGTCCCACACGGGCCGCTCACTAACTGACGAGGAAACAAAAGGGATGTGGTGGTGGTGGTGGGGGGGGTGACATGGGGCCCTCAGACCCCCACCACTGCGGAAGGAAGGTTAGCGGGAGATTTGGAAAGTACACACAGGCGTGGATGCAAACACGCACACACGGGCAGATGCTCTGGAAATGCTGTTTGGCTCACGTGACCCGCAGCTGAAGGACAAAAGCACTAATTCAGGCACGTGCATGTGGACACAGAGACCCGCCTCATGCACATCTGAGACCATTAGACGTGAAGACAAACCAAACGTAAACCAGTAATAACAACATCTGAACCACGACTTCATAAAAAACCTTGGATGGAGATCTGGACCGTTTCCTGTCCTCATCACTTAGGCTAATGTCTCTTTTTTTTTTTGCTATGCAAAGAAGCATTATCATTCTGAAAAATGACTTTATCATCTTCTGCAAGTATTTAATTTACTGAACATCTCACACGAACAGTGACACCATATTATCTGGCAGGTGTTTCAGTGTCTGTGACTTAATTACATCATCTGTCTCTGAACCAAGAAGTTGTGGCGTTGGTTTCTCTCCAACGGATGACATATTTCTCTGTCCTCTGTCCTGTTTTGTTTTTTTTTTAAGCAATCAAAATCTCCACATGACTCCATGTTGCACAACTTCACCAGCGCAGGTAATGTATTAAGATAATGATCCCCTTAGAAATCTTATTAAATCAGAAATATAGTAGATTGATATGAAATACCAGTAATTAAACCTGTAAGCCTGACATGTTATTTGTCTCAGTGTTTCCCAGCTGTCCGACTTAGACCAACGAGGTGCAAATAAACTGAATGCTTAGTCCATCACAGTTATGGATGACTGACAGACTGTGTGAGTGAGCTGCCACCCAACCATGTACTCCGACCGGGCTGGAGCTGCAGCCTCATCCATGCATGTGTTTGTGGAACATGACGATGGTCTGCAGTGATTCCTCCCTGCCTGAGGCGGACACGAGCAAAATGGACCTCACCCAGCCAATGTGAGAGCGACATGGACGGAGGGGCTCTGCATCTGGGGGAGCGTAAAAGCCCAGTGTTCAGTCAGCGGCTGGCCGCGTAGCTCCTGTTACCTTTTTCTTTTTTTTTTTTAAAGCTGTGCTGCTGCGTCCCGTGCCATCACTGCTGCCATTGTGGTGATATAACAGTTTGGAGGATCAGGGCTGGTCAAGGTCCTGTCGCACCCCAGGAGAGCGGAAAGGGAGTGAGTGCTGGGCCTAAATGCAGATCTCCTGGCGTTGTACCCCCGGGGGATGCAGACACAGAGCCATTTTCTGGGACAGAATCGTGCTGCCAAGCGGACAGCGGATTTACCATATTCATACTGCTCCGTAGAGAGGACGAGGAGGAGGGAGAGCATCTTCACCATTTCACTGCTATGACTGCATCTGGATTCACGAGCTGGTACTGCTGCGAAAACCCCTAGAGGGAACCATTAAGGAGAACCTTGCTCGCTCCCCACATTGCTCTTCTTCATTCCCCCCATTTTTCTCTGCCTTCCCTTTTCATATGAGGTATGAGGCCTCTCTCATTCATCCCACATCCCCACTAATAAGGCAGGATGGTTCAGCCAAGGCCAAAGCTAAAAACCCAGCAATAGCGCCTGTCTGCCTGGAATAAAACGGGGTGGGGGTGCGGATGTACGCAGCGATTTTACAGACGCAGGCTCTGATGAAAGATGTGTTGCTGCTAAAAAGTACAGCACCTATATTGCTGCTGCTGCCAACATGAAGAAAATAGCTCAGATTCATATCAATGGCTTTGATTGAAGCACTGGGAGAAAGCTGCTGGAGGACGGTCTGTCAGGGATGTCAACAATCGTGTGTGTGCGTGCACACGGGGCTTGGGATTTGTCGAAAGATTTGTTTAGATACCTGTGTGGAATGAAGTGTGTTTGAGTGCAGTTTTTGCCACAGTGTGTGCATGCAAGTGCGTAAATAAGTGTGAAACCACTGCGTGTGCGTTTGTGTACATAGACTTCCTTGAGAGTGTGCGTGTGTGTGAGATCTGAAGTCGGGAGTGTTAGTAAGAGGGCCGAGCAGGCTAACAGATTCATATCCAATATGAAGAGGTTAAAGTGACGAGTCCAATCCTCCCCACAGAGCGAAGGGAGAATGAGATTGAGATGAGGGAGGAGGAGGGAAAGCAGGGAGGAAAAAGAGGATGAGGGAGGGAGAGAGGCAGGAGGGAGGGGTGTAGTACAACAGATTAATTTCATTTTTGCGCTGAGCACTCCTCTGCTGAAGGAAAAAAGCACAGGATAATAAAAGAGGATAAAGGAGAGGAGAGAGGGCAACGATAAGGAGGTGAGAAAAAAGGGTAAAGCAAAAAAAAAAAAGTTTTTTTTTCTTCCCCCTTTTATCTGATGTAGTAAATGTGTGTGTACTGTATATGGAAGAGATTGGATCCACCGTGTGTGAAGACGATTATATGCTCAAAGGTGCAAGTTGGTGTGTCTGGCTTCTGAGCACGAATACAGTAGAGTACTCTGCAACTTCACAGTCCAACTAAACTACTTTGAATTATGTAAATCCCCTCCGAAGGAAAGTCCAAAGCTTTGAGTGCGGACCTTCATCTTTTTCACTGAAGCAAAGCAGTCACTGTTAGCTGCACTATCATCGCTGCTGCTCCATACGTCCACAGATCCACAGATCCACAGATCCATAGATCCATAGATCCACAGATCCACAGATCCATAGATCCACAGATCCATAGATCCACAGATCCACAGATCCACAGATCCCATCCAGGAGACGCTCAGTCCGGTGAGATATTAGGAGGAGACGGCCAGCATCAGCTGATAACACGTAAGATTATCAGTGAAATTTTGGAGTTGAGCTGAAGAAAACATGGATTGAAACAGCTAAATTAGGGGAAAAAACATTTTGCAGAAAAGGTTTTTAAGTTGTACTGAAATATAGTTGACAATACAGTTATTACAGAATAAACATCTTTCCTGACATAAAAGAATAATGGCAACTGAGAAGACTTTATAATCCCTACTCTATAACCAGGGTGACTGGTTTTGTTTGTCTTCCTGTACTGGTTCTCCTCCCAGCTCCAAACCAGATGACGTACCTTCAGAGGTTTGCTGAAATCTCTTGATGATTGGAAACAGCTATTTACACCCCTAACTAGGGATTTAAAGTTGACCCAGATTTTTTATTTTTATTTACAGATATACAGGTGTTGAAGCACCTACACTCATAGATGATTCAACCAATGTCCCTTTTGGTAATTGTGATCTATTAGTTGAACTTTCATGCTTCCACAGTATAAAACGTCAAGAGTTTTATTTGATGATGAAGGATGAAGTGGTGTAATTTTTCCCATCTGGCTTCATCTGAATACCATTTGCGATTCCCTTCATCCATTTTAGTGCCTTTTCACAGCAAATACAGAGCGGCCCTGAATTTTTTTGTGTTTGCGAACTGATGGACACGTGCCATCCAGAAGCAGCAGCGGCGTTGCCAAGGACGTGCACTTATTATGTACGCAACTCAAGAGGACTTGAACCGCTCATTAGGGAAGGTTTTTTTTCCATCTGAGCAGCTGAGACCAAAACCTGCTTTTAACCACTGATGTCTCTGGCCAGGTGAAAGATTTTCTGCTGTTAAACTGCAGGCTGCTCGGGCAGCCGTCTTTGACGAATTACAAAATTACACCTATAGAGCGAGCAGGTTTTTTTTTTTTTTTTCCTGCTTTAATTTAACAGGCACTCAAAGAGCTCCCAGACCGGACTCTGTGAGCACATTAAATGCAGCATGCACAGCCCATTCAGGCATTTGTGGGCAGTGGCTCAATAGCACTGCTTTCAGTCTGTTTTTCCGCTTGTTAAAATTGCACATCTTTGCAGCCCTTTTTTTGTATGTGTTTTATATATATATATATATATATATATATATATATATATATATATATATATATATATATATATATATATATATATATATATATATATAAAGGAAAAACTAACACCTTTCCATTCTTTTGTGCCCACATCTGCAAGATAGTTCAATTAGGAACAGCATCAGCTGTACAATCTGACAAAAACACCTTCTAAAAGCCCTTGAGCTTGTAGTCTGGAGACAATATATGTGGGTGAAAATGAGTCACAGAGTAAGTGCATGATTTGGTCGTGTGCGCCTCTGTGTGCGTGTGTGCGTGTTTGTGTGTGATGTTGGCAGGGGTTAGTTAAGTACAAGAGACTGAAGCACTAACCAGAGCACTCAGATTTATTAAAAAGGGCCGGACCCACCGCCTGCTCACCCCCCCACAATGCCTTTCACTCTCCACTCCCCATTGTTGTCACTTTACTTCTGTCCCCATGCATACATACTTTTCCCCCTCCCTCTAAACACACACACACACACCATCCAGCATGATATTACTGGTTTCATGAAAAACCCTTGGCAATCACTGCTGGCCCCTCAAGACAAGCCGAAAGGAGGAATGGTGGCGGTGAGGGGTGGGTGTTAAGGACAGGAAGGATGAGGTGTTCCTTAGGTAAATAGGTGGGACCCCTGCCCCTTCCTCCGATCCATCCTCTCAGCTAATCTTAAGCCCCCTTCACACTGCCCCAAGTTCATTACCATAACACCTGTCTATGAAATTAAATTGGGGAGGTCTAAATCTGCCCTCTTCTCCCGAAACAGCACTGACCACCGCCCAAGGGGACGGACTAGTTGGGAGAGGAGACAAAAGAGGTGGAATCCAATTTTACTAACCTCACTTTTGTTATCAGACTTGATTGGCTTAATGTATAAGCGGAGGGAAGAAACGCAGCGTTGGCTGCAGGGATTCATATTGTTTCGGAACGCACGCACACATGAACACTCTCGATTGGAGGTAGAGATGTCCCGATCCAGCATTTTGAACTTCCGATCCGATACCGATATTTATTTGTACTTCCGATCCGATACCGATATCTGCCGATACCGATACCGGCCTATCTGAGCATGTATTAAAGTTTTAAGGCATTTAACCAACTTTGTTGTCAGACTCATGCTGAATAGGGTTTTACTCCTGATAATAACTAGCCAGCTGAATTAGGTGCATTTGAATAATACACATTGGTTGGTAACGAG
This sequence comes from Hirundichthys speculiger, assembly GCA_018398805.1. NCBI lineage: Eukaryota > Metazoa > Chordata > Actinopteri > Beloniformes > Exocoetidae > Hirundichthys > Hirundichthys speculiger. Next base: position 80,372 of record JAGFBZ010000811.1, on the reverse strand, counting down.
AAACGGACCTATTTATTTAACAAATCAACACAAAATAGACAAAATGATAAATAAACAGAAATGGCATCACCTCGGCTTTACAACATAAGTGCAGATAATATTGTTAATTGTATTAAGCAAACACAACCTGAGTTTAACCGTCTATTAACAGCATTAGTACCTGTGCTTTGACACTGTTCAGTGGCAGTTTGTCACGATTCCCAAACGTCCCAAACGTCCCAAACGGGGGGTGGGGGTGGGGGGGGTGGGGGGGGGGGGTGTCTGTCGGGCACAGTGCACAGCCACAAACCAAACACCCCGCCCCCCGCGCGAGACAACTCGAGCTCCTCTCCACCCCACCCCCGTCTGACAGTCCGTCCGTCCGTCTGTGTCCGTCCGTCGCATCTAGCGACTTCTAGCGACTTCCGGGACAGCCTCTAGCGACTTTTCTCATTGGAGAGTTGGCAACAGTGAGAGAGAGAGAAACAGAGAGAAAAGCGCGGCTCGCGAGGCAGACAGCAGCCAAGTGATGGCTTCAAACCGCCTAGCGACAAAGTCGCTAAGTTGGCAACACTGATTAGGAGGGAGATGCTCGTGTGCTGAAGGTGTGCTGGAAAATGTGGACTGGATATTAGGGAAACACAGAGCAAGACCTGGAATGGGTTATCTGAATAATGCGCTGCGCGGTGCGCTGGAAAACTCGGAACGGACTTTAGAAAAAAACTGGATCGGGAGTCTGGATCGGCATTTTTAGGGCTTGCCGATCCGATACCGATCCGCATTTTTTGCTCATATCGGCGGCCGATCCGATCCAAATATCGGATCGGGACACCTCTAATTGGAGGCACACCAAGGAGACGTGTTGGCTTGCTGCGAGCGGTTTACTCAATACAAACTAAGTTGATGAGCACAGAAACAACCCACTGTTGGAAGCATGAACATGCTCAGAGACGGCAGCTTTCTCAAGAACACAGAGCCGCAGGAGCACACACACACACACACACACACACACACACACACATACACTCTGCCAATCCCTGTCCTCTATAAAAGTCCAACACCTTTGAGATGGTGGAAGCATGCATCAAGGCAAGCCTACTCACACTTCCACGGAAAGGTTTTTATGTGAGATCACACACAGGCTTCATTATGTCAAAAAGCTGTGCAGGAGGACAGGAGACTTTTCTAAGCCCTTTCCCCTCTATTCATGCAGGCGAGGGAACAAGATCACTGCCTTCAGATTTGCACAAAAGACCAGCACGCCTGTGTTACACACTTCAGCAACAGGCAGTGATGGACATCAGACACAAAACTCTCACAGCAGCTGGATCGTGTACATGTTCAGAGCAGCAGCAGCACAGCTTCTCTTCGCATCACTCCACATTCTCCAAGCATGTTAGGGCTCCTGGGATTTCTGCAGATCATAACTTCTCACACTCTACGATTTGTGTTTGCCTAATCTTGGGTACGATGTCAAGAGTGGCATGTGCAGACTGCACGTTGATGAGCCCTCTTGAATTGTAGGCTACGACTGAGGCGAAGATGTGGACGGATGTAGGATATCATAATCAGTATGCAGTGACAGTAAACAAACTGTCAAAACAAATTAATTGTGAAAATAAACAGCTTTGTTGTAGCGTTTACATGTGCCAAAATGCTTAAAAACCATACATAAAAAAAAAGGCAAAGGGGATGAATGTGATCCTGGTCGTGGTTAAGGAGAACAGGCAAACTTTGGATTCTTATTTTTCTGTGGAATGGCGCTAGGTTGCATTAATTAATATGTATTTCAAGTTATATTATATTTTAATTGGCTAGTAAGTAGACGGAGTCATGAAATTTCTGACACTGTCAGAAATTTGTATCAGGTGGTCTTTGGTCACAAAAGCAGCGCGATGATTGTTGTTAAACTGCTCACATTGTAGGATGTAGGATGGTTGGTTTTAAGACATTCCCACCATTCTTTCACCTTGTTGGTCTTTCATCTGCAACAGTCCAAGATAGTGCAGGGTAGAGGAGCCCTAAAATGAACAACATTTTATTAAAATGCACAGAAGCTCATGTCACACTTCTAACCATAAGAAACTTTGAACCTGATTTCCTGTTTGTAAGTGAGCCAACTAGTCTAGTTTAAGCCGGACTAAATCACATTAATGCATCCTGCAAATGCAGTGGGAGTCATCACTCCAGGCAGGTGAACAAAGATTTCTAACATGTGGTCCCCTCTGTGGTTACACGTCAGAGGGATCCTTTTAAGGAGATAAATATTAAGCAGTTCAGATGCCAAAACCCAAGCAAGCAAACCAGTGCAAAGAAGAGGTGAAGCGATGCTCCCATCATGCCTAGTTCCTACCTACAAGCCTGTGGGGGCAGTGTAATGATCTGGGGTTGCTGCAGTTGGTCAGGTCCAGGTTCAGCAGCATTATGAGGTCAGCTGACTACCTGAATATACTGAATGACCAGGTTATTCCATCAATAGATTTTTTCTTCCCTGATGGCACGGCCATATTCCAAGATGACAATGCCAGGATTCATCGGGCTCAAATTGTGAAAGACTGGTTCAGGGAGCATGAGACATCATTTTCAAACATGGATTGGCCACCACAGAGTCCAGACCTGAACCCCATTGAGTGTATATTCCTGTATTTCAGCTTTAAAGCACTGAAAAGGTGACGAGTGAGACAAAATGAAGGATTAGGCACTTCATTCAATTATTTCTCCACTTTACAAAGACAACTGTAGCACAGGACGTTGTCTCCTCTGAAGAGAGGTTACTAAAAATAAACAAATAACCAGATGAAACCATGCATAGTTGTTCCAGTCTGTGTGGCTCTGTGGCTGACCAGCAACTTGTCCAGGTGTACCCCACTTCCTGCCTGATGACAACTGGGATAAAATCCCGGTTTAGTGCCTGAACAGCCGGTTACAACATACTGTACAGTCATGGAAAAAATTATTAGACCACCCTTGTTTTCTTCAGTTTCTTGTTCATTTTAATGCCTGGTACAACTAAAGGTACATTTGTTTGGACAAACATAACGATAACCACAAAGATTGCTCATAAGAGTTTTATTTAAGAGCTGATATCTTACCATTTTCCATGGTTTTCTTGATTATAACCTAAATCACTTAAGTTTTTACATCAATAGCTATGGCGTTGTACTGCCAAAAACACTGCTTTTATGCATTCAGTGTTTTCTTTTCTGTCTGTTTTAGTCACATGATGACGTTTAGTGGTACCAGGTAGGGCTGCACAATTAATCGAAAAATAATCGAAATCGTGATTTTTGGTTGCCACGATTAAAATTTTGAAAATCGTGATTGATCGTGACCATGTACAATGTAGTGTAGCGGACAATGAAGTGACCTGCCTTTGGGCGTTCTTGAAGCTAAGACATGTTTACAGGCTGGTGTTTATGGCCAAAAATCTCTAGGACCGCCTAAGTTTCATGCTATTGCCTTTTATATAATTTGTCCATCCCTTATGCAATACTTTCTTGGTTACATTTCATATCGTGATTTTAAATAACATTCTGAACAAAAAATATTTTTTATTGTTGAATAATCTTGATTAATAATCGTAATCATGATTTTGATCCAAATAATCGTGATTATCATTTTTTCCATAATCGTGCAGCCCTAGTACCAGGTATTAAAATGAACAAGAAAGTGAAGAAAAAATGGTGGTCTAATAATTTTTTCCATGACTGTATAACTGCATCAGTTCCAATGAGGCGAACATGGTTAAACATGCTTGGCTCTGGAGTTTTCCAAATGAAGTGGCAACACAAAATACACACAGCAAAATGCATGACACAAAAATGAGAAACACGATGACATTTATAGATGTAAAATCTATATTTGTCCTTTACGAATGAACTCAATTTCACTAAAAATTAATTTCAGTGACTTGAAAGCTTGCAGGAATTTCTTTGTCTGTCTGTTATTTCTTATTTTAGGATAAAATAATACCTTTGACAGCTTCTCTGAACGCTATATTTTAAGACCTTTTGCTGTTAACATCAGACTGATGGAGGTACAGAACTTTAAAGATCTTACCTGCCTGAGTGTTAAAAACAGTTATTTAGGAACCGGTCACGTCTCTTATTTCATGGTTATGTTACTGGGACCAATCACAAACATACAACAAAGATTGTGGCCATCATTAAGACCATGCGCTAAGTCACAATTAAGAAACAACAGGATCAACTCTGATCATTCGAATAAATAATCAGCAGGCAGTAGAAATCACCGAGTCCAGTCATATTGTTGAGTGTTGATTCAAAGAGCTCCAAGCTGAGGCTGCTTTATTCTTTTTTAACAAATGATTTGGCTAATTAGAAGGTGAGCAGTAGCCCTGAACCTCAGGCTGACTGCTATTATGCTGAACAAACCCCCACACCACCCTCTTCCCTCCCTCGATTTCCCTTTTCTTGCTGCCTTCTCCGTCTGCTGGCCAAACACACCAGGCTACACGGCAGGCCGAGGCAGGGAATCAGAGCCATGGTGAAGTGAAAGGGCGCATGGAGGGAAGGAATGTGAGCTACAAGGCGAATGAAAAACCACGGTCCTCTTTATGGCGTTTTGTGTCCACAGAGGAGAAAGTCTATCGACAGACACCTTGTCGGACAAAGGGGCCGTGCACGCTGAGTGCATTCGATTAATACTGTGCATTGGTGTTAAACCAAAAAAGGTCCCCTGCTGCGTCCAAAATTCATTATTTAGCAGAAGTGTAAAATGGACACGTGCCTTGTAAACACACACACACAAAGTACTGACACAAGCCATTAGGGAGAGACCCATTTTACACGCTTACACAAAATATAAGTACTTAAGAAGTGCAGAACCTACTCATGTTTGGATGGACAGAGATACAGTGGATGTTCTCACAAATTATAATAAATACACAGTGACATATGACCGACAATTACATACCCAAAGAGAACCAGACACATGCAGCAGTCACATATACCCTAAGTACAGCCAATTTAGCCCTTAATGGTCTTTGGGACCATTAAGAGCAACCATAAAGTTGACTGTCCAATGCAGCATGCATGTGTTTTATGTGTGTAGGAGGGCCGCATTTACCTGGACTCTTTTCCCACTATATGTGCGTCTAATGGCCTATGAATGTTACCACGGTAACAACGGGAGTTTGAGCTGGCTGGATGGTGAAACACGGACAGCGGTGAGGGGAAGCAGAGTTCAGGTGACCATATTCGGTCACAGGGAGACTTTTCCTTCATATCTGCACAGCAGGTAGTGTACATGAAGGGAAATAGCTTTTATTAACTGCGACAAAAATACAAAGGCCTGAACGTGTGCGTGCTCAGTGCTGCACGCACAGGTTTGTGAATGTGTGAAGGTAATGCACGGGGCAAGACACATCCATGATACACATATATGGCAACTCTTATATTTGTGGTCCAGTTAAAGAAACTGGCTCAGACTTCAAATTAAAGAAAGACGATGATGCAGCACTGATTACAAGCTTTGTCTGCAAAGAGAACTCTGGGAAATATAGTAAAGACACAGTTATAAGACTAAATTTGCCCATATTCTGATCTCATATCGGATACCTGTTCAAGTCCAAAAAGCCAGGCCAAGATCATTCATACTTTAGCATTATTGCAAAATAAATAAATTAAAAAGATTTTAGACCAATATGTGCTGCCTTCAAGAACACATCCTTTCCAGGAAAGACATTACAAAGGCAAGGATGAGGAAGAAGATCATGATACTGGACTGGCCTGGCTGAGGTGCAGAGAACTTTGAAACAAAAAAAAAAAAAAAGAAAAGAAAACAGCAAATTGCCAGTCACATCCCTGCACGGTTGGAGTTTAAGGGTTGTACAGGGATGTGACTGGCTAACTGATGTGTATCATTTACTTTTTACACTACATGGACGTGAAACTGCAGCTACAGTTGCATCCTCAGACGGAGTTTGTGTGTGTGTGCCTGTAGAGCCCAGGGTGGGAGTGAGGCGGTTTAACGCAATAAAGCATGTTGTATTGACATCTGTGTTGTGTCTATTGATTCCCCATTATGGAGCTAACAAACCCGCCTGGACGCTTTGTCATTCGCAATCACGTTAACACCAGGACCCACCAACGATGCTGTCCCTTTTTTAAAATCTGATCCACGCACACACGTGCGCGCTTACTCTGAGGCAGGTGTCCTTATATTTTTTAGCACGCACTTTTAACACACTTTCTAACATCCATGGCCAATGTTTATGTCGCCACACACATTCCCACACTTGCAAGCCACGCACAACCACAAATTCTCATGCTTACACAACAGTCCACACGCACACGTACACAACGACTGGGGTGGCAGGAGAGAGAAGTCAATGCTGGCTAATCAATACTGGTGGAAGGTTAAAACCACTCACACAATGTGCAGCTATGAGCTGCTTGTGGTTTACCACACATGCTGGAAAGATCCATAACTGACCTCAACGTGCAATTATTGAATCATTTATCTGTCTGCTTGCTCACACACGGGACAAGTGGTTTCTCACACACACACACACACACACACACACACCCACCCACACACACACACACACACAAACATTTGTGGAAAGAAAAAGGATTAATTTTCTATTCTCTTAACAAACAGAAATATTTACATGCTGCTGAGGAGACTGTGTTTTCGTGGCTTCATGCAGCCCAACTACCTGCTCACCCTATCACACATTCATGCTCACATTCAGGCACCGATGAACCTGCTCCCCTACCTGAGCAACATCTGCCCTCCTCTCACAAACATGGACACTTCTCTCTGCAGATACAATTGCGCAGGAAGTGGGCTTTCACATGCACAAAGACACACAAGCACACACGAGCACACTGGCAGCCAATTAATCCAGGCACGGTGGCCTCTGCTCGGGCTGAGTTTAGTGCAGCGCAGATACCCACAACCCCCTTCCCAGGCCCTGCAAGGTGAAGATCCAGGGGGAGTGATGAGCTAGTTATCAAGCAGCACATAACACCCTGCAAGTGTGTGTGTGTGCACGTTGTGTGTGTATATATATGTATATACATATATACGTATGTATGTATGTGTCCACATGTATGAAAGTGTGCAGTGTGGGCAAGAGGTCTGTGCTTTGAACTCTGCAATCAAAGTTTCTCTGCAGCAGTTTTAACAAAAGAAGCCCACAGCCATATTAGCTTAGTGTTTCGTTGCTCAGTTATAGCCATGAAGAGATTTTTGTTTATCTCCTTTGTTTCATTTTTAATTCCACTTGAATTAGATGTTTTTAGACAGCTTGTTTTGTTTGATCATGCGCCATCAGGACTTCCCATTACCCTACCTGTCTTCAACAACTTTGCAGAAGAGCATTATGACAGAACGAGCGGCTGGTAGGAGTGAACAGGTTGGACCAGAGGCTAAAATGAACACTCAGCTGAATAACTACAGCTCGAATAAGAGGCCTCCTAGACTAGCCAACATAAAATAAAGCATCTCTCTCAATCCAGAATTGGACAGCTCTCTGTTTTTTTATGGGCCACAGGGGCCCTGGAGGATTTTACAGCAGTGTACATAAAATAAAAGAGCATTTAGATTTTCTTTGTTGTGGTGCAGAGCAGGGACAGAACGGAGGCAGCTACACGTCTCCGCCTGCCTGACCTCTGAAAACTATTCAGCAGAAAGGTCCTCAGATCAGATCACCGTGCTGCAAAAAATATAAGCATTCAGCTGTCAGCAGTGAAGATCTGAAGCCAAAAAATGAGCTACTGGTCTAAAAAGTTCAGTTGGCAGGGTGTAGGGTGTATTCCTCGCAAGCAGACATCAAGGAACCCAATGAAGTAAGTGGTTCTTCCTCCCTTTTCTTTGTCTTCCTGCTGGTTTATGACCACATTCGGCATGGATGAGAAGTCAGGGTTCATCCTCATCTCTGCCCTGGTGGCTGCTGCTGCTTACCAGCATTTGCACAACATTGGGAAGAGGACCGAGAAATCCCAGAGGCTGCACAGTGATCATGAATGCCATTCGTGTTTCATTCAAGTAACTGAGCTATAATAATGATGCAGAAAAAGATATAAATAATTTTATGCTCTGGGTTTCCGTAAAGCGCCTAGAGACAATTGACATTGTAACAGACGCTATACAAATAAAATTGAATTGAATTGAAATTAAATTAATTTTCTTTGCAAAATCTCTGTCAAAAGGTTTCACTTAAATAAATTCAAAAACCAAAATTTGTAGTTATAATATTCAATGACAAATATGCCACAAGAACTTATAAGCAACAATAATTTACATTTGTGTCATGACCCAAATACACACACACACATATATATGTATACACACACACACACACACACACATATACATATATATATATATATATATATATATACAGTCATGGAAAAAATTATTAGACCACCATTTTTTCTTCACTTTCTTGTTAATTTTAATACCTGGTACCACTAAACGTCATCATGTGACTAAAAACAGACAGAAAAGAAAACACTGAATGCATAAAAGCAGTGTTTTTGGCAGTACAACGCCATAGCTATTGATGTAAAAACTTAAGTGATTTAGGTTATAATCAAGAAAATTATGGAAAATGGTAAGATATCAGCTCTTAAATAAAACTCTTATGAGCAATCTTTGTGGTTATCGTTATGTTTGTCCAAACAAATGTACCTTTAGTTGTACCAGACATTAAAAAGAACAAGAAACTGAAGAAAACAAGGGTGGTCTAATAATTTGTTCCGTGACTGTATATATATATATATATATATATATATATATATATATATATATATATATATATATATACGTATTAGGGCTGGGAAAGTTAACGCATTATTATCGAGTTAACTCATTAATTTATTAACGCCGACAATTATTTTATCACGCGTTAACGCATGTTGTGTCCGAAGGGAGCAAGGAGATCCAACACATGATCTTCCAGCCACCTGACAGTCTGGAACAATCCACAGCTGAGGCTTTTGTAAGGATATATTTTACATTATTAAACAAAAAAGACAACAACAAAAACAAAAATCTTTGGCATTTCATGACAATCCAGTGACCTTTTAAAAGGATTTCCTCTGTGCGTTAAGCTGAGCTGCAGCCAGTGGTTTCAACACCGTGGTGTTTAAGAGTCGAGCTGACACAGAAAACACTATAAGCCCCAGTTTAGATCCACTGTAGAGCCAGTGTCTGCTCACGTCTGCGGTTTCAGACCACTCTCCCTCTCCTCCTCTGCTGAACCTCACTCACCTCATCTCAGACTTTTTTGACACTCTGTTTGCGCTCACCTGTAACGCTAACACACCCAGATGTGTGCGCACTCACACATTCACAGGTGCAGGTGCACGCCTCGGATCAGACGGGGCACAGCGTGGGAGGGGGTTGTGGGTAACGGACTTAGCCAAAGTGGCTTATGGGGCCCGGGCAGACTGCGCAAGCAAATCCAATTCAGCAACCCCGGAGTGAGTCGAGGATGAGACGTGGGAGAGAAAGACGAGTGTTTGCATTTTAGTGTCAGGATGAATTGAGAGAGGTGACAGGATTCTGGGTTTCTGTCTCTTCAGAGAGCATTGAGGAAAGGATGGAGCAGAGTAACAAGGAAAAGAGGGATGTCTGCTCTCTCAGGCTGTCATTTCTTTTGTTTTCACCGGGTGAAAAGACGTGCTTAACTAAAAAGAAAAAAAAGAAGCTAGAAGCACAAACACTGCTTTTCTCAGATCAACTCTAATTCAGGTGTGGCCACTTCCTCTTTTAGACCATACATTATTATTTTACTTCACAGAATCTTTATTTCTCTGTTACATTTTCTTTTTCCTCCGCATGCTCTCAGTGACTTCTCTCCTTGCCGCTTTCATTCATTCAGCTTACATGTTCAGCTCATTTGCTGACACTTTAACCCCCTCATTCATTTATCATTCATATATATGCACCCACTCATTATGCTGACCACTCAGTAATTTCCCACCCACAGCCCTCCACTCCTCCTTGTTGTCCCATCAGCTCATTTACTTTGATTTCTTAGAGAACCTGCTGAGAAACTGACCCTCACCTCCAAAACAGAAGCCTGTCAGAGCCCTCATTAAAACCTCAATCGTTTTTTTTTTCTCCTCCTACTTGATGGCCAGCGATGGCCACAGCTCGGCTCTGTACAGATCAGCTACACACACACACACACACACCGGCCACTGATCTGTCTGTTGAGGTGTCTGCCTGGGCGGATATGGAGCTGGTGGGGACACCAACACTGCTGCCCTCAAACACGAACAAGCGCTTCAGCTCACAAACACACTCACTTCTGGATTCTGTTGAAACTGTGAGCAACACGGCAGACGGGTTTAAAACTGTCAGCGAAGCAACGAGCAAAACATAAAATCAAACACGTGCTGCAATCTCTAACATTGGTTGTGGTCAATTTACATTTAGATCTATAACTTGGGATATTTTTATGTGTTCCCTTTAGGGATATAATAAGAACATTAGAGTGGCAGAAACTGTCATGAAAAGAACTGTTATTATTGATCACACTGCAATTCACTAAAGCAATATAACAGTGATCAAGAAGTATTAAAGCTGGCGTAAAGACCAGCGTGTAAGTATTGATCACGAGTCCCTTTTGTGATCGCTCAATCAAGTCCTTCTAAAGAACAACAATTTTTAAATCACTACGTTCTTTTAATCGGGGATATTAATTTCAGTTTCTCCTTCATTCCCTTCTTACATCGTCTCCTGTGTCACCAAAACTTTTCTCTGTTAGCCAACTTGACCGCACTCATTTCCCCAATGTGGCCCCAAGTCAGAGATCAATACATTCTGATCAATAAACAACCAAGACTACAGACCCCAAAACCTGGCCGAGAAAGAGGACATAGCATGTGCAGGATGAAATGGGTGGACTGGCACATGAATGAAAGAGGAGAGGATGAGAAGAGGATGCTGAGGACTCACATATCTGTCTGATTTTAGGTTTACTTTACATGGTGTGTGTGTGTGTGTGTGTGTGTGTGTGTGTGTGTGTGGGGGTTATTTTTATTTTTTTTGTTTATAAATGCAAGTAAGTATTCTAGTTAAACTGATGTCTGGTGATGAAATAACTAATTTTCTATTTGAGAAGAAGAAAAGATTGAAAAATACGCAGGTGTGAGGCAAGATCTTTAGACGTAAAACTTTATGCTATTTCCAAAAAAAACAAAACAAAAAAAAACAAAACAGTTGTGTTATTTTAACCAAAGGGGAAAAAATAGACATCATGAAAAAAAAGAACAAATACAATCAGGAAGAAGTAAATTCAAATTATACACAAATAAATTAAATTAAACAACCTGATTAACAAAATCTTTGAGGAATAATATTTAAAGTCAAACACTGCTCAGAGTGAAATTCTATTTGGTGTCACATTTGGAAAAACATTATTCTTAGAGTTGGATGTTAAAGGATCAAATATATTTCCGTGAAATTAATATTCAGTATTTAGCGGCATGGACATTAGAGGTGAAAGGGGGCAAAAAAAAGGGAAGTTTGGTTTGGGTCAGGGGATTTTCTTTCCATTTGTGCGGGTGAGAAACGGCCTCGTGTTGCGGGTGTGCGTGAGTGAGTGTGTGCGGTGCGGAGGACGGGGCCGGCGGCCGGGCAGCTTACCGGGGCTGGACCGCGGAGCCAGCGAGGACTTGAGTCTCCAGGCGCTGAAGTCGGACGCTGTTCTCTGAAAGACGAAGGGGACCGGCAGAGGGACAAACATGGTCCTCTCTCGACCTGGTGGTCGGTGCTTTGATTCTTTTCTTTTGCTTTTGTTTTTCTACTCTCACGTTTTCCTCTCCTCTTATCTGTCGTCCTGCCGTCGGTCTTTGGTCTGTCTTGATTCGCTTCCTGGGTTAGTGGACAGCCGCTGGAGAAGATGCTGGGGTGGTTTTAAAAAAAAGAGACCTATATTTGGATTTTGTTTTATTCCGTGAATCCAGCCTCGGCAGATTCACATCTCTCTACTGTTAGATGTTATACTTCTCTCGGATAATGTGGTCCTTTGACATGAGCCGCAGACAAAAGATTTGTAGAATAAATAAAGCTAGACTGTTTATCCAAACAGGCGGACGTGCGTAAAGACCGCCACGGCTCCACGTTTCTTGCTTCTTCTCTGGCTTTGGTTTTAGTTTGGTAACGACTGACTTCTCCTCCTGTCATTAAAAGTCTCAAACTCTTTCCACCGGTGAATTCTCGGTAAGGAAGATGGGGTGGGGGGGCGGGGTGGGGGTCGTCCGTGTGAGAGTGGAGCTATTGTTTTTTTGGTTGTCCTAAAGATTTGGTTAGTAGCTGGCTGGTCTGCTGAAGAACACACGCACACAAAGCAACGCAAGATTAACAAGTAAAAGCATTATTTGGTAGATAGAATTAAAGAAATGATAAAGTAAGGCTCCGCCGGCACCCCGTGTCTCACTTTCGCTCCTCCCTCTCCTCCCCTCGCTGTGTCGCTCTGCCTCTTTCTCTAGCCGGGGTCACTAATTAAAACAAAATCGATAAGAAATAAACGAGAGAATCCATATCAATCAGAACACCAGTCCTCCGGTTTCCTCCTCAGGTGATGCGCGAGGAAAAGAGGACGCCGTTGTGTTTCCTCGTTGGCTCCGCTCCTCCATCGGCCGGTGTGTATCCCTGTCTTTCTTCTCGCCTCTCTCTCTCTCTCCCTCTTTCTTTTCTGCTCGGTCCTTCTCCGCTGCGTGGATCCCCCCGTGTGTGCCGTGCGCGCGCCTGCTGATCAGCGTAGCTCCGGTTTATTTTTGGGAACCCCGAAGGTTTCGGTCCGACGCCGCGCGGAACTGAACGCGCTCTGACGCGGCGCAGCGCTCTGACCGGGAGACAGCCTGCGAGATAGTGCCCCCCCCCCCCCCTTTTTTTTTTTTTTTTTTTTTACCCCTTTTCCCTCTCTTGTCTCACTCGACCCCCCTCACCCCGACACACACTCAAATATACACGGAGATATACACAAACTCGCAGCCCCATCCCCTGCAAAACACTCACAGTATTTTTACTAGTTATATTTAAAAATAATACCCCCCTTTTTACGACGGTCTCGTACAGCACAGAACAGATTCAGCCAATTGATCTTCTGATTATTTCATTATAATGAAGCCAATAATCACATCATCCCTGGCCTCCGAAAAAAAATATCGATTGCCTTCTCACAATATGCGGACAGGAATTCAGATGGGGGGTGGGGATCTGTGTGTGTGTATAGTGGGGGTGAGGGGGGCTTTGATGCATATTTCAGCAGGTGGACCTCTCCCTCTACCTCATATAGATTTACGTGGCTCTGGCCCACACAAGGTCACCTGCGCCAATCCGCTGATGTATTCCTGTTTCACGGAGGTGTGTAATCAAAGCCTGCGGAGTCACGCACGCGGCTGTTAAATGAGTAATAATTTCGGCCAGGGAAGGCCGCGTGCATGTATGCGTAAATGTGTGTAAAATGTTCGGTGAGGTAAATTTAAATTGCGTGTTTCTCGGATTAAGGGTCTCGCGTCATGCGCGCTCCTCTCCTCTCCTCTCCTCTCACGGACGCACGGAGCATTTACAATCCAGATTATCACCGACATGGATTTTTTTTTTTTAATAGAAAAATCCATGCGCTAAATATCGCAGTCGATACAAGAGAATCGACCAAGGCGCGCACACCTCCCCACCTCCCCCCGCCTGTATACACTCCGAGGTGAGACTGAGCTGTTAATAAGTTATCGATCAATTATGGCCCTCATAGTTAGAAAGGCCTCCGGCTCTTTGCCGATGCTAATGTCCACGAAGGGAGAGAAAGACACGCCAATAAACCACCTGCTACGCAGATGCAACTCCATCAGAAGCCCCCTGCACTCCTTTCCTGTTTGTCATAGTAGTAATGATACTCCACGGACAGCGTGCTCTGCAGACAGTAGCATCTCACAGCAAAATATCTACCCCCCCCCCCCCCCCTTTTTTTACGTCTGTACTTGCAGTACTTGCAACAGAGACACTGCTGCACTGCAACTAACAGAGGCAACAGTGCTATCAGATGTGCCTCCACTGCTGCTTATAAAACTAAACTACTTGCTACGAGTGCTTAAATCCAGTATAAAAATTCTGCTTATATTTGCTCTTGTACAGCTGATAGTAATACAACTACTATTTCTTTTACACAAGATATTAAACTACCTCTTTACACTTTATTTACATTAATGATTTTGAAAAAAAAAACTGTCAAAAGTCTGCTGCTGTGGCCTCAAGTCTTTTTATTATTATTGTTATAATTATTACTTTTATTATCAGCTGTTACTAAGTATTAGTACTAATGCTGGGGCTACTACTTTTCTCCTTGCAGTTGCACTGTGAGAGCTTATAAGTCATACAGCTTTTTTTCCTAAATGTGCCATTTCAGAGCATTTCCGTTACAAGCTACAGCTTTTGATGTCATCTATGCATAGACACACGTCAGATCACAAAGGGGAGAAGAAAAAAGGAAAAAAAAAAAGCCCATCCCCACCTCCCATTGACAGATGACATCCGCGTGCCCAACGAGGGACATGGGGAGCAGAAAGAAAAGGAGCCAGAGGAGGAGGAGGAGGAGGAGGAGGGAGAGGCTAAATAAAGAAGCGACCGGTTGTCCCTCAAGAACCCCCCTATTTCAGGAGAGGGCTAGCGCAGAGGAGCCCCGATCCAAACTCCTTCCAGACAAAAGCAATTATTTCTTGCAGAATATAGTGTGTTTTGTGCGTCCATCGCAGAGAGAGGAGGGAGGAGTGTGTGGGCTTGAAGGAGAGGTGAAGAATATGGCGCACGGCGGGCTTCATCAATAGCAATATGTTCTTTTCCCCTTCTGTAATATCCATCCCTTTATGACTGCTCTGCAACCTGCTGCGGCGGCTGCTTTGTCTGCCGTCGTGGGCTTACAGGCTGGAGAAGACTTCTGATCAGTTATACACGTTTGCACAAAGAGGCAGCCGTATGAAAGGAGCTTACAGTCCATTCTGTTATTCCTAAAAAGAAAACTTCTTGTTTCTAAATCCAGACCTGACACTGAAAACAGTGCACAACGACGAGTATTTCAGACTATGCATGTTCCTGACAATAGTCAAAATTAACTTTATTTTTGTTTGAAAATTAAATGATTTATGCATCTTTTGTACAGTAGGTGTTCTAATTCCAACATACCCACTGTGTATGTTAAATCAATCAGAATTAGTCAGTTTTGGTTTAATACACTCATACATCACAAGAAAAAGAAATAAATAAAAGAAAGAATCGTACGACTCATTGTTTCCACAATAGCAGGAAGATCTTATTGGTCTCCATCGCTCTGCTATTTCTGCCTGTGTTTGTGTGTGGGAGAGAGAGTT
The DNA here is from genome assembly GCA_018398805.1 of Hirundichthys speculiger. Taxonomy (NCBI): domain Eukaryota; kingdom Metazoa; phylum Chordata; class Actinopteri; order Beloniformes; family Exocoetidae; genus Hirundichthys; species Hirundichthys speculiger. Next base: position 65,046 of record JAGFBZ010000811.1, on the reverse strand, counting down.
CATTGTTAAATGGCAGTGTCATGTTGACAAACGAGTTGGTTGAATTAAATTCTGCCTCATCAATAACGGGGGGCAATCAATACCAGCTTACAATTATATCACCTCATAGCCCTCTGCTGCTGTAACCATACACACACACACACTCAGCAAAAGACAGTAAATGAACAGTCAGTTACATGAGGCCTAATAAAGACTATGAAATATTTACACGCACGTTGAAGGAATTATTACAAATATTCAAATACACACACACTTACAGAGGAGTCCCTTTGTGTGACATTGACCATTCTTAAAAAAAAAAAAAAAAAAAAATTTTTTTAAGCTTCTCTCCTTAGATCTCTTATTCCTCACATCCTTCTTCTTTTCTTCCTGTAGCCTGACTAAGTAATCAATTGTGACAGATTGTCAATAGGCCAGTCTCAGCCCTGCCAATACTTCTTCTATGTATCCATTATTCCTCTCAGGCCGCAGAGGACAAACAAAAGAGTAAAACACGATGCCGTCGATACGCCACCTTGATACGATCATTGAGGCGGATCGATGCTCTTGCTTACAGCTCATGAGCTCTCCTCGACCCGCAGTGAGCTGGAACTGGCAGCAAGCGTGAAAAATCTGCGTGTGAATACGCATTTTCTCTGTTTCTGGGGATATCTCTCATGTATATTCTCTTTGATTTCACATGGAATGTTATTCCAGCTTTGACAACATTTTTTTTTAACCTCCTCTGAACCTGAAAGTATTTGTATTTCACACATGTTCAGCTTCCCGTTTCATCCGTGATTGGTTGTAATGGATTTAAGATGTAAAATGCAGGACAGCTCTGAGGAGAGGGAGGAAGTGAGAGGCAGTCTGGGGGGGGGGGCGCAGTATTGACTTTTTTTTTTTTCCTTGCTTCCTTTCTTTATCAAGTTTACAGAGTATCCCCGAACGTGCAGTTTCATGGACAGAAATGTAAATATGCTCTTAGCAGCACTCACACGCAAACAGGTTCCAGGAGACACAGAAACACATGAGAAACACACGTGTAATCACGCCTCTGGTTCTTCAGCCCAAACAGCTTAGCTTAGCATGAACGCTGCATCAAGGCTTGAGGTAATGCCCATGACATGGATGGAGCTTTCAACCCATGCAGCCCGGTGCATGCACGTGTGTGTGTGTGTGTGTGTGTGTAGAGCCTTAAACTCAGAGAGGATCAGACCGCAGCTCTCCTGGACACCATGGAATACGATCAGGAGGGAAGAGCACGTGTGTGTGCAGAATGATATCAAGACACAGCTTTAAACGGTGTTTAAACACGATCCTCCAAAAAGTATTGTGGTGCTGAAATAGCAGGTCTCACTGCATCGGCTCTTTGAAAGCAAACATGTCTGAATAGATTTTGATTCCAGTCAAAGCAAGATAGAAATGGTTGTGTAACCATTCATAAAAAATGTAAAAAAAAATAAATAAAAAAAAAAGAAAGAAAAAACTACTTTCAAAAGGTTTTATATTTCACATTGACTCACAAACACATTCTGTACAGGTCTCCTTTAAAATATACATGTGACATTTTACAAATGCTGTCAAAAAAAAAAGTTCAAAATTAAGGTTTCTTTTCAGATCACGATTAAAAATAGCTCTGTAATATACGTTTAAGTTAAGTATCTGCACAAATCTTAACATGGAACTTACTCTCCAGTTCAAAGGAGTGCTTACTGACTTTAGAGGATCATTGTGCAGTTAAAAAAAACCCTACATGTATTATTATTAGGGAGTAAAATGATGTGAACTGAAGACGTCAGAGGTAATTCTAACTTTGTAAATGTGCTAAAAGGGTATAAAAACGACTGCTTCCATAGAAATCTTCATCAGCCGGCTACCAATGTCACACAAACACGAAGAGAGGAAAATTCACAGCCTTTGCTTCTGGAAACCACTTATTCCTTTTCACAAATCTTTGCACAAAAGCACAGATCCAGTTCTTTGGAAGCAGAGGCCATCAACTTTCCTTCTTTTGTGTCCATTGACTGCAACATCAACTGTAAAGTTGTATGGACTTATGACAAGGTAGCAGTGACAGAATGGTCCATTTTATAGTCTCTTTGTATGCTTACAAAGTAAATTTTACCTTGGTCTGTCTATACAGCCCCGATCCAAACCGTGAGCGGACTCACATTTTTGAGAGTCAATTTATTTTGATGTAGCTTCAACACAGCTTGTGATAACTTTAATTGCCAACACATGTCCCATTCCAACTCAAAACTGTCATTCGGGTCCCCGTTTACAGTCCTTGCCATCTATAAAAGACTTTGAAGTTCAGGAATGTTCCTTTTAATGAGCTGTCGCACCTGGCTGATCAACAGGAAAAATATCCCCAGCAAGAAAACCGTCAGGAAGGTAATTCAACGTAGACTGTGGCAAAAGATGTCGGTTATTCCCAGTCAGTTGTGTCTAAATTTGGAGCAGGCAGAAACAAAACGGGGAAGTAGTAAGAAGGAAACTGCAGGTAGACCAAGGAAGACAGAAAAAAGATGAGAATAAACGTCCTCCCAGAGTGGTGATTCTGCATTACATCCCAAAGGTTAATTCATAAAAAACTCATATTCCTTTTTTTTGTACTACATACACAGCTAACTAGTCAGTCAGTCACCTGTTGGCACACAGCCTAATAATCTCTCTCACACAAACACACACACACATATATTCATGTTCAGTGTGCCTGATGTTCATGGAGAGGCGTGGAGACAAACAGAGTGTGTCTCTCTGTGTGTGTGGGTAGATTTAGAAGTGGGGATCAATGAGAAATGTAGAAATCAATGCACTTAGCAGTGGGAAATCAATGGGGCCTAATCGGGATGCCAATGGCACAAGTCAAAACAATTAAGAGGGAAGAAAAATGTTTAACGACCCCCTCAGCCTCAACCCACCCCAATGCTTACACAGGGGCTGAGGAGAGATACAGGGAGGAGAAGGAACAAGGGAATAGAGGGCCAAAGTAATTCAGGGGATGCTTCGAATGTTGAGAGGAGGATAACAGCGAGGCCTGCATGTGCGCACAGATCAACGGGGTTAAACACGTTTACTGTGTAAACTGCCTGCAAAGTTACAGGTCTGATTCCAGGTCAGCGGCTCATGCCGCTTCATCTGTCAGCCCACTTTCAAACCTGTTTTGCAAATATAATCTGACACAGAGGAAGTACAGTACTTTTGCCTAAAATAAAAACATTTTTATAAATAAATTAAAAAAAAAAAAAAGGATGAGGGTCACTATTGGGGTGTAGCAATACACTAATCTTGCGATACGATACAATACACGATATTCGGCTCACGATACGATATATATTGATATTCATCTAACAATACATTTACATCATTTTATGAAAGATTTTAAAGGGACAAGGGGATTTTGGTGACATCTTGTGAGTGTTCCAATTACTTTGTTTGAATTAATTGAACTGAAAGCATTAATTACACATTATATGGCTGACAGGTGGGACACGGTTGTTTTGAAAGAAGCTTAGAATATCGATACCCGCAGCTGAAAAATCAATACTCTCTGGGGAAATAAAATATTGATATATATCGCAGAATCGATAAAATCGCTCAGCTCTAGTCACTATAGGAACCTGTTAGTCAGTGGTAGGCTCTTGTTTCTCTGTTGCCCCACTCTACTGCTGCTTACATGGAGACATCGCAGGACCAACTGGAGCAATAAACAGCCACATGTCCACAGAGTCGTAAGGCTCAGTTTGGAGTAGGAAGCCCTTACCTGGCTTGGGTTACCCCTGACCTGTGTAGACCAAATGGCTATAGCTTCTTCAGCTATTCATGCATGACATGGTGTCTGTTGTTAATATGATCAACAAGAACATGACTCAATTAAGAAAGGACCACCTCCCAAGTTGTCCAAGGAGCACTGCTACATGCTGCCATTGCAGTCCAAAATCTTAACCTTAATGCTGAGTGCTCACTAATCAACAATGTATTCGAAAAATTGCTCGTCTTGTTTTCACCACATTGCAATGATGTCACATTCCCTCAATGGAGAGCCAATTAATGGATTGGGGCAGCTTAAGCATACCCAACCACTGGTTTTGGTATACAGTGATCCCTCGCCAATTCGCGCTTTAAGTTCCACAGTTTTAGTTATTCGCAGATTTTTCAGAAATATATATATATATAAAAAAAGAAAAAAAAATTAAGAAAAAATTGCGGAAACATCACAGGATTTTGTGCACTTTCTCTCACAGCGAAGAAATGCTGTAAGCCAGCCCGGCCCCTTTAAGAAGGTGGCCTTATGGGTAATGGTGTGGCCTCATGGGTAATGTAGTGTGTGTTTCGTGGGACAGCAGAATGAAAACGGGGTTAGTTGAAAAGTGTAGTGAGCATCAACAGCAGCCCAGCGTGTATAGATTTACATTCTCTGTTAACCGACAGGAGCCAAACAATACAACCTGTGTGATGTTACAAGTTCCTGCAGCGCCAGAATAAAGTGCTCGTTCCATGCAGAGAAAACTGGACTTTTTCTTTTGTTGTTGTTAGCGTGTTAGCCGCTAATTACGAGCCAAAAATAGCACAATACCAGTGGTTTCGTTACTACGGTTCGGAGACCAGAGGCTGTGAAGGTAACATAAAGACCACAGTTGAGCATTTGTCTTGTTTCACTGCAGTGCCTTGCTACTTTTTTGTGGTTTTTAAACATATTTTAAACACATTATTTAAGCTCAGGGGGCTCCGGCTCCAGTTCGCGGATTTTGATTTTCGAGGGGGGGGTGCCAGTCCCCATTAACCGTGAAAAATAAGGGATCACTGTACTAACAAATGGGATATAGTACTACAGACCATACAGGAAGAACTGGACAAGCCCTCTGGGATGTCACCTGCCAGTTTTCTACAGTGCTTTTAAAGCGTCTTTTTCCTCGTGCTTTTACAAACGGGTAAATGTGAATGGACTGCACTTAAATACCACTTTCTAGACACCATCATGGTCCACCCAAAGCACTTTATATTTGCATCTCATTCACCTGTTCACACACCAGTGCTGTCACGCAGGGTTCAGTGTCTTGAACAAAGATACTTGGACAGGTTGACAGACCCTGGGATTGAACCAACCTTTTAGTGACTGGACGACCAACCTATAGCTACCAACCAAGCCACCAAAGGATGGCATGGGCAGGGCTGAGAAAGCTGCAGGAACACACCCACTTTAGTGCAGTTAGCTATTTTAGTTTGGCTGGCTTTGTCATGGTTTGCAGAGGACTGAAGGAGGACCAGAGAGCAGGAGATCTCCAAGCAAAAAAGGTTTATTACCAAAAACACAAATGTCCAACAGATCCAAAAAGCAAAACATCAAAAATATCAAAATACAAAAACATAAACTTATCTTAATCCAAGGGGATGACGAGAGGGAAAACGAGCATGACTGCAAACATGAATATCACGACAATGGACCCACAGAGAACAGGGGAAAATGACAGGACTTAAATACACAGAGGAATAAACGAGAGGCAGGTGCAGGGAATCAGTGGTAACGAGGGGAAGGAAGCAAAGCAGAAAACAATGTAGACAAGACAGACCTATCAAAGTAAAACAGGAACCACTAAAGACAGGGAGAGACGCCAACTTGACAGACACACACAGGGCTGCCATGGCCGACCCAGGCCATGACAAGCTTTGCATTAACCCACAATGCTAGTTAATGCAGTATTTCAGAAATGAGTGCTCGAGCTGAAACACCAGCCAGCAGAGCTCTGCTGAGGACTGCCAGTTGGTGGCCCTCTCTCCCAGGGGATCCAGGGGATAGACATGTTGCAGTCATCCCATAAGTCAAGGGATGATCAACTGGGGGTCCGAACATTCTCCCTCTTGGGTCCACCCTCTGGCGAGCCACTCTGCTGGAGCTGAGGCACTGCCAATGGACATCCACGGTGGGGATTCCTGTTTCAAATGTCGCTTCGATGCCAACATCAGAAATGACATCTGCGCGTAGCTGAGCCTCATTTGGCAAAAGCTGCACGCTGCTTCCAGCCCAGCCCACAGCCAGTCACGTCTGTCTGTTAGCATAATCAACTCAACACACACACACAACAAAACATACACACTTTAAAATATGATGATGCCCTGGGTGTGAAATCTAACTCCAGAGACCAAAACTGACTTTTGTACCAGGCTGTAAATATTTTTATTTCTGCTGTTGAGTTGGACACTTCAACATGAGAGTCAACGGACATTTCCTCCTAGTGGTCAGTTGAGGAACTGCAACTCTTGATGAGTTCAGATCAGTGGTTCTCAATCCTGGTCCTCAAGTACCACTGCCTCTGCATGCCTTAGATCAGGGGTGTCAAACTCCAGTCCTTGAGGGCCGCTGTCCAGCATACCATAGACATTTCCTTTTGAATCAGGTGTGCTAAAGCAGGAAAATATCCAAGACATGCTGGACAGCGGCCCTCGAGGAGTAGAGTTTGACACCCTTGCCTTAGATCTTTCCATGAATCAGCATGCCTGGCTGCAATTGAGGGGTTATTGACAGACTTGTGCAGATCTTGATGCCAAGTGAATGAGGTGATACATTCATTTGAATCAGGTGTGGTGGCACAAGGAAACACCCAAAGCACACAGGGCAGTGGTACTTGAAGACCAGGACTGAGAAACACTGGCTTAGGTAGTGGTAAGCCTAAAAGGTTTGATCAGCAAAACAACTGAACTTTTGTCATTTGAAACGTTTGAGTCACATTTTGGACCTGCAGAGGGAGAGGGCTTTGATACTCAAGGTTTTGAACTAAAACTTACAGATGGAGATGAAAGGATAGAGAGAACTGGCAGGGGAAAAGCAGGTGATGGTGAGGGGAGAAACTGTGTTGGGTTTCTCCTTCAACTTGTGAAACTAGTCAATGACAATATTTCATTCTTAAAAAATGAAGAGGCTGGATATGACACAAATACACCCAGTGGTACACTAGAAGACTGAAGGAGAAGGTCGAAAGGAAGTAGAAAGAAAGAACCAGATAGATGGAAATTATGTGAAGTAATGATCGGCCTGCGTGCTGCAGGAGGGTGACCTGGCTTAGTGTGTGCATTATGAGGAGGTGGTGGTGGGGTTGATCTGGGAGCCAATCGATAGCGGCAGGCTCTTCTACGACCCCTGAGTACCTCCTGGCTTCGCTGGCAGGTTGCAAATCAATGGGCTGGCCCAATAACTCAGGACTATGTGTGTGGATTAGTGAACTGTCAACTAATCAGAGAGTTCCTGAATCTGACACCACAGCTATTAACCTATCGATATGACACTTGGCACTGACACACACACACACAGATATGTATTGATGAAGACGTGGATACGGAAACAGTGATGCAAATGCATGAAGGTTGCTCGCGTGTCGGCAGAGTTGCACATTTGCACGGATCTACTTCCTGAAAAGATGTCAATCAGTTCTGGTGGATAAATGGTGCGTTAACCTGTGTGGAGTATGTGCACTCACATCACAGAATGCAGGATGATCAGAAATGACAATTTGTCAGTAAGAAACAGCCGTCTTTAAAACATCATATGAACACAGGAGGGCCTTGAGATAATTTCTTTAGATGCCTACGTGTCAAAACTTAGCCACTTGATGGAGCCAGAGTGATAATCAGAAGCAATGGGCCTCAACAGGCCAGAATCTAGAGGAAAAGTCATGGACTTATGAATCAGCATTATATAATAAGGCTCCACAATGCAGTTTTCATACAACACCCCACACCCACACACCCACACACATACGCACTGAAACAATTCCCTGGGGTATCAATGAAAACTTTTCTGACAGGTTTAACAGGGTGGGGTCATGCACGCCACTCAACTACACTCCACCCTTCTGAACAGGGTGTGCCTTTTTCAAAATCCATCCTACAGCTTTGTGCTGCACAATCCCAAGGTACACCAAATGCAGAACAACATGAAACTGGGTGGAGATGAAGATGGAGAAGCTGGGTTATTCTACTCTGACCTCAGTCTGTGACATCACAGTACTATGGAAATCTGAATGAATCTTTCAGAACATGCTGCAGGCCTTAAATGCAGGAATGGATGAATATTAAATTAAATTAAATAGATGAGACAAGACATGACAGTTCATTCTACCAGCCACATTGTCCCATTATGATATAATTCTGTCTTGAGATCTGATGGGACTCATCAGGTACTGTTGGACATGTGACATTTGTTTCAACCTCCTTAGAACAATAGAAAAAGTTTTATTTGTGTGATTATATTCTGATGTGGCAGGTTAAAGGGAAGCAGGATACTGATGAATAAAACAGGACAGCGTAAATGTAGACCTGTCCACAGATACGCCTGCCTGATCAGCTATGTATATATTTTCAGGCAAATGCTGTTTGTTTAAAAAGTGGCCAAAAATTGGTCTACCTTTGGTCCATTAAGCCCTGACACAAAAAACTGTTCGGACTTGCATACAGAAATACATGTTTGTTACATGATTTCAGGCTACCAACAAATTAAGTTTTTTTTTTTTAAGCATGCGCTTTCAATATAACACAACATGATACATTTTGTGTATTGGAATAACTGACAAATATCCAGAATTCCCTTCTCCTCCCTGCACCTGCTGCTGTCGCTTTCCCTCATCTTTTCACCACCTGCTCATTTCTTTCCCTTCTCTCTGCATCACTTGTTGTTGCCTCCTTCTCTCCTTCCAGCAGAAGGCCGCGGCAAACACAGGGTGACATTAACATAACTTTACGTACAAAATCTCTAGTAGCAAGGAAATAAAAATAATGCAAAAAACAAAAACTGGTGAGAACAATAAATGCAAGATATAAGGCCTATACTATAATGAACCTTACTCTACTGGCTGTGGATTGTCTTCCATTTGGCATCTACTTCCACTTAATTTTGTCATTAGCCTGCCTACAGATGAATACTGAAGCTGTGTTTATTAATTTAGGAGAATGTTGGGCTCATATTTTGATCTTGATGTGGCATACAATCTTTTTACTTGGAACATACCACCCTGCTTCTCCTGACTTTTTCTAGGTTGACCAATTTTCTGTAAAAGTAGTGGTGATGGCAACTTCTCTCATCTGCATATTTTGGAAATGTGGAGTCTGACGTTACCTGAAGGGGCCATTGACTTACTCTGTCCTCACAGTATCAGAAGCGTCTGGCCAGTCAGCAGGATCTATAAGATCTTTCCTGACAGACTAATACTTGAGGAAATGTTCCTGCTGATGAGGAGCCCACAGGCTGTAGAGCTGTTAAAAAAAAAAACCCCACACATATTAGCAATGTACAAAACTTAAGCATTGAGAATGATTAACAGCTTACCAATGAATTACATTAACCAATGAACTGTGCTGTGGTTGGGCTCAAGCAAAAAAAAAAAAAAGACACACATGACTGACAGGGGAAATGGAGTTAAGGGGCTTGAGACTTGTAGAACAGTTTGAAGAGAAGCTGGAACTAACGCTGAATTGGTGAGTATCTCTGGGAAAGCTGGAGTGAGGAATAATGTGGGTATAATAATAAGGGTACATAGGCAGGGAAAGGCGAGACTGAAGATGGGGCAGAACTGAAGTCCTTTATTGAAACAGGTGAGTACTGACTGGCCTGGTGGTATAAAACACAGGAGCATACACCCAGACTGGGGAGAAAACTGGGATTAGCAACAATAATCAGGGTAAAGGCAGAAATCAGAATCTGAATCCAAGAAAGGTTCCAAAACAAACAAATCCAAAACTTAAGTTCAAGGCAATGAGCCAAGAGACAGGCAGAAAGGTCAGACTTAATAAACCATTCAGGGGCGAGACAGAGTCTAGGGTCCACAGCATGCTACCCCAACTGACTAATTAACTAAACAACTGTATATAAACTAAACAAGTCAGAGCTATTCACGGTAGATAAACTAAACGGGTCGACTGTATATACATTAGGTCAGAGCATCGACTGTATATAAACTAAATGGGTCAGACACAGAGCAGGTGATGATGGGAGTTTATTTCATTTGTGCATTTTTAAGGCGGAACAAGAGAAAAGGGCACCAATGGGAGACTAAATATTATTTAGTTTGCTGTATGACAATGTCGGAAAGAGAAGTAGTGCCCCCCCCATCCACCCCCCACCCCACGACTTGTTTGCTGCTCTCGGTGACTGTCTATATATCCTATGCCAAGAGCCAGTCTGGAAGCTGCATTCAGGGCTAAGATCAAAATTCAAATTCAAATTCAATTCAAAAATACTTTATTAATCCCCCAAGGGGGAAATTCAAATTTCAGTACACCAGTCTGGTGTACTAGGGGAGCTGCCAGCGTCCAATGCTCCTTTTCATGCCAGGTCCCGTGGTCCGAGTGCTAACTCCAGTTAACAGCCGTTAAAACAGATAACAGCCGTTAGAACCTGTATATCTCCATAATGATGACAAGTGAGATATCTCCAGGTCAGAGGAGGAAACACCGATGAACCAGACCGTTTCCTCTGGGAAGACCGAGCTCCATTCAGTCTGGCGAGCGACCGAGCTGACCGTTCCAGAGCCCGGTTCATCATGCGGACTGAACCAGGCCATTGTCGTCTCCCCCGGCGGTGCTGGGCCCCACCAGGTCACCAGACGGCCCCTGCCAGGTCAGCTGACCCATCCGGCGTGTAGACTGCTGGACGGGGGCAGCATGCCGCCGCTGCTACGTCGGGGTCTCCCATCCTGGCTCCGTGACGCTGCAGCCCGGATCCAGTGGCGGTGGTTGCCGCGGGTAGCAGTTCAGGACTACTTAGCTTTCCCGAACCGGCCTCCAGCGACACCGTCCATATCCACGGCGGCAGGTCTCCACCAGCCGCAAGAGGACCGATTCGCCCCCTGCAGACAGTATGTAGACATCCGACTGCAGAGGCCGCTGAAGCCCCGGCCTAATCACCTGGTGATGCCTATGACCCAGACCTCCACTTAACATTTTTAAATACTGTTCTTAACAACCTAACATTTCCACAGATAACGGATTTAAGTCCTGACATTTTCTGTCAGTTTAAACAAGTGACTAATTTCCATCCTTAAAATAAAAAGTGTATTTGGATTAATTCTGTCTGCTTTTATTCATAGTTCTATCCAGATTCTTTGGTGTAGACTGTGGTCTTTTCATGTTCTTGTGTTCCTGTAGAGTAGAGCTACATGCTTAGTCTGTGTCAAGGGTGCTGGTTCATTTTACATTATTCTCTTCTATTCTTCAGGCCTTTTCTGTTTTTTTTTTTAAAGGAAGCAGAGGGAGATTATTTTGGGGAGTAATTCCATTCAAACCACTCTGAAATAACTTGACTTGGCATGTGCCTATACAAGGCTCCACAAAAGACTGCAGGAATACCATTCACTAATGCACTAAAGCAAGAGAAGAATCAAGACAAAAAGCTTGTGTGTGTGTGTGTGTGCAGCTGAATTGAGGAAGAATAAGGAGAAAGAAATCACCACTAAGAAATGAGATGACTAGCGGAAGCTAAAGAGGATGAATGAGTGGCAGAGATAAGAAAAAACATTCAACTACTGAAGAGAAAAGTAAGATGGAACAGTCATTTAGTATCCTGTCAAAAGATCAAAAACTTTAAATCCTACAGGAATTGGTTTGCTGCAAATTATTCATCATTTTCCCACCATCATATTCTGCCTGAGCTTTTTAGGTTCGCTTTAATGATATCAAGGTTTATATTAGCTGTTTTTCCCAAACTATTTTAGCAGAACCCACAAATTGTACAATTTTTCATGTTTAAGCATGACAAGCGTACTCCTCAAGAGAGCAGGCTGGAAAAGAGTGGAGAAAAGAAAAACAGACTACAAAAGTGTATGTGCAAGGAAAGTGCAAGAAATAAACCAAAAAGAAAAAGAATAAAGAAAAAAACAACACAAACAAGGACAGAAACAGTAGGAAACCTCTAGAAGCAGACGACAAGCCGGAAGTCCAGTGCTGGCATTTTATAATAAGAGCTGCAGGAAGAAAGGACGGAGAATAGAGGCAGGATACAGCACTATAGCTGCCCAGAAAAAGGGTGGGGTAGGGGTGGGTGAGGGTGGTGTGGGCCTCCCACACACTCCGGATTAGAAATCATATGCAGCGGAGTAGCGAGGGATTAGTGGGGGAACGAAAGCTGGAAGGATGGAAAAAATGCTTTTTTTGCAGGGGGGACAAAAAGAGGGATGCAGGGAAGGAACAGAAGCACACAAGTACTCAGTCAGGCGTATTTCCACTCCGCTTTTATCCTACAACCCCCAACCTCTCCCCACCTACTCACCTTCATCTTTGAAGCTCTGCAATCCGAGGTCGATGCAGGAGAAGGTCGCTCACTGGAACCATCTTTTTAGTCAGTTATTTCCTGCAAATAAAAGAGGCATATTTGGAAAATTGTTATGAGCGATACATTAAACCGCTACAGCACATCTTTCCTGCTCAGCAGAAACATACTACAATTAAACTTTAGAGAGACCAAAATACTGACAGTTACTGTAATATATAATTTCCCTGTATAAATTATTCTTCAATTGACAAAATAAAACTTACAGATTTGGGGAGGGGAGAGCCACAGATTTTAGACCATGCATAAATAGTAATAATGATAAAACAATTAAAAGGCCATAATAAAGTAGTACAAGGGTACTGCACTCATGGAAGTTGGTTTCTGTAGTTAATGTCATTTTGTGCGCTCTTTTTCTCCTTGAACAGATTTTGAAACATTTTTTGATGTAGGTTTGGATGCTTTGCTGCTAAAGAGATTTCTGATACTGATTTTTGCACTTTTTAAGCAAGAAAAAAGGTCTGAAACATCGAGTAATGGTTGGAACGCAGACGGGTTGTAGCAGAGACACCAAGGAAAAGGCAAGCATTTTATTGGCAGTAAATAAACAGACAAAATGATGAGGACACAGCTGGAATACTGCAGTACTGTGTGTTTCACTTTCACCCAGACTTGGCTGCAAAGACACATTCAGGAGTCCCAACACCTGTCTTTACTAATTTCAGACTGCAGCGTACATGCAAGCAGAGACTGCAGACGCAGCGGTAAGAGGAAAGGGGGAGGGACTGCAGCGCTTCTTAACAACACACTAATCCTGGACGTGCTCCTGTGAAGGAGCATCTCTGAACCCCGATACTGAACTGGCTGGCTGTGAGTTTCCTTCCTGGTTATCTGTTAAAAGAGGTGTGGTACTTTACATTGCAACAATACAACCCCCCTCTAGAGATAAACTATTATTCAATTCAACCTTTTTCCATTTAAATGACGGGCTGACTTTTATTTTGAAAACCTGCTATATGATTGTTTATAGATGCAACCTCAAACAGAGATTTTTTTTTTCTTCAGCGCTGGATTTTAACTTGTTCTTATGAGCTCAAACAGATGACTGACTCCTCAGTAATTCCACTGTCCTCGCCACAAACCGTGGTTGAAAATCATGGCTCCTGTTTTATTTGCACCCGTTTTTTTGTTTGCTGGACAATTTTCCAGAGGTAAAGTCACCCAAACCCCAGTCATGTATGAGATGATTTTATTTAGCACAAAGTTCTGAACAGGAGCAGATGTTTTTCTCTAAAACACAGATGACCTATTAGGGTTCAGGGATTTATTAGGATTAATCGATTTCCCAGACATGACATGAAGATAGGAGCCACATGCTCATTCAAAGAGATACATTCTCCAAACATAGAATGAAAATGAGACGCTTGAGCTTGAGCATAGAGTCTTCAAGAAAATGCATACACTTGATTTTTTTTTTCTCCACGTCAGGAAAATTAAGTTCAACTCATAATGTGCATTCACAAGGTTTAAAATCATTAATGCTACAAAAGATTCCATTACTTTTCTTCCACTAAACATTGATTGCTGTAGCACTATAACACAACTTGAACTGAAATCTTGCTGCAGTGTAGATTCTTGAGTCTGCAGGCCCGTGTGTGTGTGTGTGTGCGTGTGCTTGGGGATATTACTGGTTGTCAGGAGTCAAGGTCAGGTCATAATTTACGAGAAAGCTGCAGCAAAATGATGGTTTGAAGGGACAACAGAAAACAGAAAGTAGAAAAGGAGTGAAAAAATGGTGAACTGAAGGAGAGGAGGAGACCAAACGCGACGATTTGCAACTATCCACTAAGCTATAATTATTCTTTTTTTGACACTTTCCCTCCACTTGCCTTTTTTAGAAAATAAATAAATGTCATTTATTTCACATTTTTATAGTTTGAATTTAAAAAATAAAGATCTTCATGATATATATAGAGCTTGATTTTGTACTTGGATGTAAACAGACAGTAAAATAATCATGAATGTCTTTAGATCTGCAGGCCTCTCCTTCACTTCCTTTTTGCACCCCAGTTCTTATGTTTCTCTTCTTATTTCTATCCTTACTGGCCATTAGACTTCTCCTTCGCTCAACTCCCTCCCTTTCCTTATTTCCGAACACTCGTACACCTACATTCCCGATCCAGAAAGGTCAACATTTTGTGGATGAGGTCAGGCGTCTGGGATGAAGTTGACCTGTGACCTGCAGGTTGCGATCGCCGGCTCGCATCCTAACCAGCTGGACAATAAATGTCTGCCAAGCGTGCATCTATCCTGTGTTTTGGGGGATTTGTGCGTGCTTTAACAAATGCCCCGATGCACGTGTTTGTGCGCGTGGACCCGTGTTCAGGGATTCAGATTCACCTCCGGTTTCAGAGGGACGGGGTCCTGCTGCTCGTCACCGTTGCTGAGAAACACAGCGGCACCGATCAGTTCGTGGCCATCTGCCTGTTGAATCCTGTCCGCCAAACGCTCACTGCTTCCCATCTTCTTCCTTACACAGCTTAATATCTCATTAGGCGCCATTATCTTCACACTAGTCACCGCGGCAACAGTCATCCGGACACGAGCTGACAATTCCCAGTAGCCTGAATCCTGCAGATCAGACAAGCAGCGACCAGATTATTGGAAATCAATCTGGACGAGTTACTGTTTCCCTGACCTCCCAAGCTTTGCTTCCACTATTTACTGGGAACAGTGGTCAAATGTCAACTGTTGTGAGGCTTACACAAATGTCGATACATACAACGATGAGAGTCAATACGACACGAGTATGATGATTGTGGTTAATCGTTCTCAGATCCATAAATCAGGAAATAAGGAAGGAGAGGAGAGTTACGGAGGTAATGCTGATCTTTGGAGCAACTGTAATATTTTCAAAGTGATGTAAAAATGTTAAAAAAACAGTTTGCATGTCAAATGATAGCCTATACAGTAGATTTAATTCCTTTTTTAGACTTGTGAGGGTCAGACAGCTGACAGTGAGCCTCAGTGGGGTGGAGTGGGCCAACATAAGGGGCTTCTCTTTCTTATCAGTCACTGAACAGTCCTGATCCTTATTTTCCACGCTGAATTGACGCAACATAATCTAAACAGCCACCAGTCAAAGCTCGGATACACAACTGTACACTCTACTGAAGGATAAACGGGACATTTTCATTTCAAAATTGTTCAAAGGGACGTTACACATTTAGCTCAATTTATATTAAAAAAAAAAAAATTTAAAATGACATTTACACGTCACACAATTGACACAAATTGAGGTAACGCAGTTTAGCGAGTTGTGCAAAGAGGTTGAACATTTTCGCCCATAAATACCTGATTTATCTGTGAGTTGGTGACATTTTAAAGTCGTATGGTTAAATACACGTCCTCCAGGCAGACTTCCAGAGCCACGGTTCGAGGTCAGCCGCCTGTTTCTGGGCCATCCCGCGGGCCAGTTGCTCCGGTTCGAGCCGAACACTTCCTATCAACAAAACTGCAGGTGTTCTGATAGTAAAAACGGTCATTAGTTGCTGCATGTACACATTTCTTCTAATGTAAACCACTGAAAAAGTGTCCGAATTTGGATGTGAGTGTGTCGGAAAAACATAATAATAATAATAAAACATGAAAATCACCTGTGAGTCTTTTGTGTCGCTTAGCAACGACGCTGCTCCCCAGCTGCGCTGCCCGGCGGAGGGATACCTGCTGATTAATTACCTTGAAAAACCACGTTTTGGACGCGTTTTGCGTCATAAATCTACATGAACAGGCGCCTCAACCTCGCCAGACGGCTGCTGCGGCTCAGGGGTCGCGGTGAAGGCGCAGTGGCCGGCTAACTTTTAACCCCGGGGTCAGGACGGTTGTGGTCCGCAGACGTGATGAGAAATGATGAAAAGGCCGGAGAGAAAATAATATAAGCGAGTTGCCTGCCGCGGAGGTTTCCTGTTTGTTAACTGTGGAACCTAGGCCCATTTCCCCCCTTTTAAATTGTCTAACACAGGCCTTCCTCAAACAAGAATTAGGTAACCGTTTAAATATTATCGGCTATTGATTCCACCAGATTCCATAAACGGACGAAATCTCGGTCGAGAAAGCGGTTTTCAGAAACGTTAGTGACTCGAGGCCCTCCAGGTATCAAACAGGCCTGGTTATTATTCATCAGGTCAGATGAATGTGGACGTAGCAGGAGAGAAAATCGATCGATGACTAATTTAAGTCTTTTTCACAATAAATGCACAGAGTCTGGCTCTCATCTTTACACAATGAATTAATGAATTAATGACTACATGAATTGGACCTATTTAAAAATGTTAGCCTCCTTTATATTATTTAAATATCTTATGATTTTATATTATGAAAAAGATAAATTAAAATCGTCAGAAAGGCAAACAGCGTTTCTCGTTGCCAAATCTGAAGTTTACGTCAATTTGTTTTGAAAACATTTATTGATTATTTTAATTCCATGTATTATTAATAATATTGTTTTGAGTTTCTGGTTTAAAATAATCAGCTTGTCTCCCATTTTAAACATTTTTTTTGTGCCGAATAATAATTTTTTTCTTTTCCGTTCCTCTGAGGCCAATGAATAATAAAAACGTCATCAAATAAATGCACGTGCGAGCAAAATGGACACATTCTGTTTAGCATCGTTATGCAGCATTTTTAGTTATCTATTAAAGTTATAAATACCTTTTATTCTACAATTGTGGCTTATTTGCATACAAGCAAATACGTTTAAATGTGCGGCAGAAAATGAGGGTTTCGTTTTTGATCTTTGTGTTTTCAAATCTGACAAAAAAAATGCCATGTTAAAAAAACAATTTGCACGTTGAAGCACATTTGAATATGCAATCATATTATTATTATATATGCAAGAAAACAAAACCGTTTTACTTTTTTCTTGTATATTATTTTTTAAATATATTTAAAAGAGGTAAAATATGCGCTGAATTTTACAAATTTAGATATTTTCAGATGTTTAAAAAGAACCGCAGACATGCAGAAATCCTCTGGCTCAACGTGAACGAGATCACTTCAATGGCTGATTTTGAGATGAAATGTTTAAAATAAAAAAAATAAAAAATCTGAACTCTTTATAATTTTTTTTTAAATCTATTAATAAATTACTTAATTTCAGTGGGTTGGATGGCTTCAAAGAGAAGCTGGAGGTCGGGACATGACGTTAAAAAATACAGACTTTCATCCTTCTGGCTTTTAAAATTTTGATTTAATCTTAATTCTTTTGTATTATTTGATTTGGGCAAAAATGAAAATTTGAGACTCAGTTTAAATGGAGATCAGCGTTTGAAACGCGTGGAAAATAAGGATTTATTGATCTGCAATCGGAGGTGACGTGGGTTGATTTTGAAAGGGGGCGCGTGCGTTCTCGTGCAGGGCTCAGATGAGCCGCAGATTTTTGGATTTAGTGTCTTCATCCTCCGACTGAAGAAGATCCCGTTGATATGTGTGTCTCCCATCTCTCCATTAGGATTGATTTTCTGATTTCCTTCCACCACATTCCCTCCAGACTCTCCGTTCACACTTATTTTTTTTAAATCCCTGGAAGAAGAAAAAAACTCGGAATAAATCAGGAGCGTAAAACCACATCATGAGGAATGTTGGCATCGTCGGGTTTCAGTTAATTTAGTGGAAAACGAAGCGGAGCTAAAGGAGTAGCGCACCCCCCCCCCCCCCCCCCCCCCGTGTCTCCCACTTTAATTGATTTTGTCGCAATTAACTCGCTGTACTCATCGATCCCTGGAGATCATTATTCTCCCGTTAACCAGAATAATCCCGACGGAACACTCATTAACAGTTAGTCCCAGCCTGAGCTGGGTAATCCCGCCTCCCCTGGACGAGCCTCCAGCTCAGGGTCCAGTGGGAGGGGCCAAACAAAGCCAAACTGTTTGGCTTTGTTCAGTTCGGATTAAACCCACTCAACCCAAAGCCTCGACAAGACAAAGCCTGACCTGCAGCTGCCAAATGATCACGGCCCAATTGACCAATTAACCAGATTAACTCCTGCTACCAAGCAGCTCAGGCAATTAAAAGGCATGTGGACCAGAACATCTCTGTCAGGTTCAGTGGTTTCATAAACTGGGTGGGGTGTGGTGGGGGGGGGGGGGGGGGGGGGGGGGGGGTGGAAGGGGCCTGCAGGCAGATCTCTACACCTCCATGACCCATCCGGACCTGCAGGAACAGAGCTGCATCATGAGCTTACTTTCCTTTCTTTAAACGAGTGTTTACTTTGATAACTGTCATGAACATCATGTCATCTTTCCTCTGCACATTTGCAGCGCCCCCCCCCCCCCCAAAAAAAAGGAAGAAGTTACAGTTTTAAAATGAAATAGAATTAAGAAAAAAATATACAAATTCAATAAATAAAGGTTATGTGGAATCACAAAAATATGTGTAGCATTTTGTTTTTTTTTAAATTCCATAACAAAGGGACAGTTTTATATGTAAAAATGAAAATGGTCAAAAGGTAAAACAATAGAGTCATTTAAATCAAACTGAAGAGAATTATCGGGTTAAAGAGGAGACTAAGAGCGAAGAGCAGCGACTGAAGAGATGATAGAGTGGAGTGGAAGTAAAGGGGCCCGGAAGGACGAGGAAATAGAAAGAGAGTTGAGAGAAGGTTGTGTGTGTGTTGTGTGTGTGGGGGGGGGGGGGGGGGGGGGGGGGGGGGCTGGTGGTCACAGGGGGGTTAAGGAAGGAGGCGTTTAGAGTTTGTGAATAAAACGCTGTGAGGCCCCGTGTCCTCGGCACGTGCACGGGGGGCCCCAAGAATAAAATGAAGCTGCGGCCCATCTGGCTTTTCAGAGCAAGCTAAGAAAAGGGGGTGTGGAGGGGGGGGGGGGGGGGGCAAAGAGAGAGGAAGGGAGGTACAGTCCTGTGGAAGCTGTGATGCAGATGCGTGTTTCCAGCTGTAGATTCCAGCCGGAGGTCACTGATGGCAAATGTACCTCGTGTGCTACCTCTGGAAGGGTTGAGTAAAAGGAAGAGGGAGGAAAGAAAAAAGAAGAAGAAACCATTCAGACATTTGGCCTCTGAGGGGGACAAATCATTTGTGTGTGTGTGTTCAGAAGCAGTGTTAATAAAACACACCCACATTTAATCTATATCTGATTTATCTATAACTTCACAATCTCTCCCTCACTTCCACACACACACACACACACACACACACACACACACACACACACACACACACACACACACACACACACACACACACACACACACACATCCTGTACCTCTCCAGCACTCAGCATCCTAGCTGTTTCCATGGCGACAGAGTTGAGACTGCAACCTGAAAGGAGGAGGAGGAGGAGGCTGGCGTGTGTCTGTGTGTGTGTCAGCACCAGCAGGTGTTTAGGCTCAGCTTATGACCAATGGTGAGCTCCAGAAACTGGGAGAGTGATTTCTCTCCCATCTAATAAAAGTTATATTAAGGTCAAAGAAGAAGAAGAAGAAGAAAAAAAACACCATTAAAGGAGAAGACAGACCAACTGAAGACAAAACAGGGGAAAGAAAACTGGGCAAGAGTGAGAGGTAACGTAGAGTCAGCAGAAGTGAGAGCAACACACACATCTGGAGCTGTTTCAACAAATCTGACAGCAGTTGCAGCACATCTGGGATACCTGAGCAGGTGGAGGTGTTTAGTTCCTTCTGCAGCATACAGGCGGAACGACGCCCACACCTGAGAAGAGGAGAATGCCATGCAGCGCAGGGGCCACAGCTGGAGCTGCAGATGTTTATGACTTCAGGGGGAGAACATCCACGTTCTTTAGATCCCAGTAAACGTGACAGACGCCCAGCAGGACCAGAACCAGGATACCTGGGACTGGAGACGCTTCAAGCAGCTCAGACACCATTCACTTTTCATTTCAGTCCACTTACACACTTCATCACTTTGCTTGAGTGAAGTTTAAAATCGGAAATCATACTAAACCGTTTCCTATCATATATATATATATATATATATATATATATATATATATAAAAACATAACCTACTTCGCTCCTTGTGGCTTTTACCACGCAAGGCCTGAACCTGCGGCCTTACCGCGTTTCTCACTGACTCTGATAGAAAATACTCTCTGAACAAACTGGGGAGGAAGAGACGTCACACTCTGAGCCCGAACCGGACCGGTTGACTGCGCGGAAACGTGTCCGTTACTTTAATTTAATTTAATTTAAAAATATGTATTTTGTTTTCGTTTCCCGTGGAGGCGCCGGCGCAGACAGCCGTGGTGGAGCGGCCCGCAGCGGCGCCCTGCGGTGATACTGCAGAACTGCACCGGCCGTTGGCACAATCTGCAGGACGCCCTGTTCAATCTGGACCTGAAGGTCTTCTTTCCCATCATCCTCGGTTTAGGAGATATCAGGTAAGTTCGATTCTTTCCCGCGAGAACAACAAACATACAAAATTAAAAACAAAATACAAATTAAAAGACAAAGATGAGACGTGTGACTTCAAGATTTAAATACCAAATGTCCAAAGACGTAACATTTCTTTTTTTGTGTTTTGTTTATTATTCATTTATGGCTAATAATTGATTTCTTAATCTATTTACTTTGTTAAATAAATAATAAAAAAAAAATAACAGACCTGAGAATGTGATAAATCATTGTGGGATCCTTTTTTTTTTTTTTTTTCAATAGTTTCACCATCACATAAGACACATAAAATCTAAAATCCTCCCCAGAATCTGCTAACCTTGTTCTTCTTCCCGCTCATGCATCCTGATTAACATAACTAACATGTCTACATAGCAGGACACTTTTTAAACTGCCTTACATCCATGTAAGCTTTAATTATCAGACAACGCTTTCATGATTCAAATCTACACAGTTTCAAACAGAGTAAATACAAGGTGACACTTTTTGTGTCCCTCCTCTCATCCTGGTATGGACGGCTCTCCAAGCTCAGCTGTCGAAGAAATTACCAAAACGTGGACGTTCCTGCGTCTTAAGGGAACCGTGTTCCTGGCTGTATTCAGTAAGTGAGGCTTAAACCGGGATTTCTCTTTACTTCTCCCCTCTAGGTTTTCTCAAATGGAGCCAAATGTGCCTGGATTCAGGAGCACGTGTGGCCGTCCAAGCTGCACAGGGACTGTTTGATAACCCTGCAGTGGTGATGCAGGATGTAGGGGGGGAAGAGGCCGGGGGGGTCCGCAGTGCTGAGAGATTGGCTTTGCACAGACACCCCGTGACTTTAAGATCCTATTCGGTCCACTGGCTTAAAGTCTGAAAAAAAAAAAGAGGGAAATCTTGGAACTAAGGTGCTTTTGACCAGATAAGTGAAGCTGGATGTGAATTTGTATTCTGACCCACAGCCTGGCGACATTATCACTTCTCAGGTCAGTCAGGGTGAAAACTAGCAAATACACAATGTGGATATAACATTTATAAACATTAGGTTTAGATTCTAATTAATCTTTGATTTGTTTGAGGAATTATCTGCACATAAATACAGAGTCTGGATCTAAATAAAGAGGGGCAGCCGATACGTTCCAGTAACATATGAGGTGTCCTCAACATTGAAAGGATGTTTAGTTCTGGTCATGTGTGACTGATTTCAGTCTTTGTGTGTCCCGCAGCTGCAGTCGCTGCGATGAGAGAACGCATGAAAATGAAGGAGAAGTATGTTGCTTCATCACTGCGTCTGAAAGATGAAGTGGAAAAGATCTCTGGCCTCATCCAGCAGGTGGAATCACCCCCAACGAGGCCGCAGATACACGGACTCAACTTTTAATGCTTTTGATTCTGGCACGGTGGAGTTGTGTCGGGGTCTGACAGGTTTAAGAGTACACTTGTATGCAGCTGTTGTCAGGACGATCAGGTTCTCGGGCCTTTTTGTGGGCTTTTTAAAGCAACAGCTGGGTAAATTATGCAGGTGTATTCACATTTACTCCCACTTTTTTAAACAGTTGATTAACAGCAGTAATCAGAATCAGAAAAGTCTCCAAATGAAGCCATTAAATTTCTAGTGAGAGGCAAAGACACACCAAGTGTGTGGATAACCTGAAATAAATCAGGACTGTTTTTCTTGAATATAACGTGACACCGCAGGTTTAGAAATGAGGATTTTTTTTTATTCAACAGGAAAGAGAGGAAAGATGTTCGCATTTACTGCAGTGTTAAAAGAATATTTTCAATCTAAGTCACATGCTTTTCCATGTGTGTGTGTGTGTGGTGCAGCTTGGAAAAGGGAGTGTTTGTTTGCTTTCAGCATTTTAGTCCACGCTCGTGTGCACGTCACTGCTCTGAAAGGTTGTCTGATGAAAAAGATGCAAGTTTTTTTTTTTTTTTTAATGAATCAAGCGCCGCTGTAGTGAGCTAACCTGGTGCTGCTTCATGTTTTTGCTGTGACACACACACACACAAACACAAACACAGAGGAAGAGATGCACAGATGGAGAGAGAGAGTACAACAACATTCATTATTAACGCATCCGATATAGTCGGACTGGTTCACACACACACACATACACACACGGCTGCGCTACCTATTAACACACACACATACAGGGAAGAATGCGAACCCTCCAGGACCCTCCCCCTGACCCCATGACCTCGACGCCATGGCAACCTTCTGACCCATCCTGCTGTTGCTGTGGTAACAACCTTGGGGCATGTCTGACCACTACCCCCCCACCACCACCGTCAAACACACATACACACATACAGCCCCCCCCCCAGCCCTCCCCTCCCCCTGCTCCACGCCGAGTTGAGGCAAACCGATCGATATTCTATCACACAGAACAGTGGAGCGAGAGAGAGGAGGCCACGGGCCAGCCAGATTACTGGGAGGAGGGGAGGATGGGGGAGGGATGGGGGGGGGGGGGGGTCAGTGGTTGACAAAAAAGAGCCTGTGTGTGTGTGTGTCAGAGGAAGCAAAAAAGGTTTTAGGGAAGGTAAGGGGATGTGTGTGCTGGGGAGGTGTGCAAAAGGGGGCTTTAGCGTGAGGGTGTAATCGGGCAGGAGATTGAGAGATGGTGTGTGTGTGTGTGTGTGTGTGTGTGTGATTTGGAGGAAAAAAGTGCAGATGGTGGGGGCGAGAGAATATAAGTGGGTAGAAAATTGAGGAAGAGTGTGTGTGTGTGTGTGTGTCAGAAGAAAGGTTGTGCATGGTGGCTGTTGCAGTGGATAAGAGACAGATGTGTGTGTGTGTGTGTGTGTGTGTGTGTGTGTCATAATGATTGGAGTGGAGCTGCGGTGCTACGAGGCATCTCCTCTCCTTTCTATTCTAACTGATGTTTGCCACTGGATTCATAGCTGGGTGTGTTTGTATGAAGAGAATACTCTCATTCAAGTGGCGCACACACACACACACACACACACACACCACACACACACACACACACACCCGAGGGTGCTCAGCTGCAATGAACTTCTAAAACATCACGTTCAAACACACAGAAGGGAGAGGAGACAACTCATGTGGAGCAAGTTGAGTGTGTGATCACGGATCCATAAACTTAAATAAAATGAAGGTAAAGCCTGACTGGTTCACATGAGTCTTTTCTTGTTTTTAATAATATTCCTTCTCCTTTGGTGTAACGGAGTCTGAGAGGCACAGGGAGGGCGCTGCAGAGAGATGGGATCTCAATTTATCTGTCATTTCCAACAGAGTCGGATGTCAGGAAGACATTTTCAGCAAAAAGCTTAAGTCAAAGATCGTTATCAGAAGGAAAGTTCACATCACACAGGTGACCTTCTGTCCTCCTCTGGATGGCAAATGTGCTTTAAAAAGACATCCGTCCTTCCTTTATCTCCACTCCCTCATCCTTCAGAGGGCCTCAGAGCTGACACTGGCGCAGGAGGCAGGGAGGCACCATGAAGAAGCAGCAAAGCTTGTAATCTCCTAATGAACGTATCTTTGTTGATATTTCAGTTTGATTTAAAAAAAACAAAACAAAAAACCGTGTTATATTAGAAGAAAATTCCAAGTGATTCCTGTACAATATGTAATGTAGAACAGTGACAACCCTGCTCTTGCAGGATGTTTATTCAGCTCTTTTAGTTTTTTTTGTTTTGTTTTTTTTTTTTTTAGATCAAGAAGAGGAGGAAAAATGGAATCACCTTGTAATCGGCATTTTTAAAATGTGTCAGAATATGAAAATGAGCCTGGAGTCAAAAGAAAGTGCTTGCAGAATTTAATTAATTGTTAAACTGGAAACACGAGCCGACAAGAGAACTGCCGGTTGGAACAGTGGAAAAGGTTTTGAACTTCTTTAAGTCATCTGTATGTAATATTCAGAGACAACTGAAGCGGCCGTTTGACAAGATGCTGTAAAGTGGTAGTCAGTTGTTGCCAGAAAGTTACTTTGGTTGGTTGTTGCTGATGGGAGGAGAGCATCCTCAGGTCTGGCTGCAGACTGAGGGGAAGTGGCACCCTAGATACGTTAGTACTTACCACTCCTAAAAATAAGAAAACACTCTTTTCAATTAAATTCAAACAGATATTTCAACTTTGAAAAGAAATAGTTGCTTTAAAATGATTAAAGCTTTTTCATTTTCCCACAAATTTAAAGAGCCGAATGACCATCCTCAGAGAGTGGTGATACCATATTTTTTCAGCAGTTGTATTTTACTTTATACCAACTTTATGTCACCCATTTGGTGATAAATTATCATAAAAAATATATACACTTCATTGTAAAAAAAAGAAAAAAAAAAAGACAAAGATTAAAAAACAAGTGTCTAACCATTGGTGCGTAGCAGCAGAACTGAGTTAAAAAAAACCCGGCCAAAAGAGGTGAGCTATATCTCTGGGTTACAGGGGTGTGTGTCAAGTGGGCAGGAGCTCTCATTTGCTCTGTGAGCCTTGTAATAGTATTCATGAAACGTGCACTCGGTCAGCACGTGTGTTTGACACACCAACCTTTTTCAAGTGCACGAGGTGCATGAAGTCACGGAGTCACGGTGCTCCCCCCCCCACAGCTCTTCTGAATAACCGTTGCTGCAGTTGATGCACGTGTTCACACACTTGATGTGAGATTAAATAATTGGTTCATTAATGATGAACTGAGCTCAAATGTGCATTGGCAACCTGTGTGTATCAAGTTCTGAAAAAGGGGTGGAAGAAGCGTGGTTTTGAAACATTAGTAAGCATAGTCCTTGGATTTCAGTGTAGTTACAGTGCACTACTGCAGCAGAACAATAAATCACTGCATAATATTTGTGGTAATTATATACCACAGCTATGGAGCAACAAAGATAAGCAGATGTACTTCTGAATGACCTCACTATGATCTTTGACCTTGCCTTACTGCTGCGTTCCTTCCTTTAGTCAGCATCTGACGGAAGGCTAAAACAAAACATGGTCTTATTGCAGTTAGAGATTCCTGTTGCCACTGAGCTTTACAGCAAGATTTACTGGAGGCCTGTTTTTAACCCCCCCGCAGAATGTGCAGTAAACTACGGTGTTTTATAGTATTTATTTTAAGTAATAGCTCTTGATATAAATATCATTAGCATATTCTTATATATTTATTTAGTTAAGAATATAATATCATCAAGCCTCTCCAAGCTTTCTCTAAGATATGTGGTGATGTCTTTTCTCCTCAGCATTGTGTTAACGCAGGACTTTATTGGCTGCTACTTACCGGTTGTTATGGAAGAAAAAGTGTACAGTACTTAGTTTTTCATGCACTGCTTTTATTTGGTTTAGTGAATAATGGTGTAGTGTAATATACTGGTGCTGGTAAGGACCCTGATTTCTTTTATTACCGTCATGACCTGTAAAACCATGGCAGTCGGGGAAGGGCTTTAACACTACGCCTTCATGGGACATTCTGAGCTGGGTGAGCTTTAGATGAACATATGGCACTGAAATGTCTGTTAAAGTACCAACCTGTTAATTTGTTGTACTCTGCTTTTAGTTTGGAAACAGGTGAAACTGGAGAATTTAAATATGTCAGTATTTCACTCTGAATCCATTTCCCACACGAGAACAATATACAATATTTCAACCAATAAAGAGTCTGATTTAGTCCTTCGTTAATCTTCTTTGTGGTTCATCACCTGGATTCCACAGAATCTTTTCAAATTTAAATTATGCATTTCCACGACTGATAAAAATCTCCAAATGAACAAACACAACTTCACACCAGTGCCGACAAGTTACAGTTGGCCACACAATTTATTTCCATTTTCTGACAAAACTTAACAAGAATAAAGTCAAGACCAAGCTGAAAAAGAGAGATCCTTGTTTTATTTCATTTTCACTTTTGTGGTTTTTTTTCTTGCTGCTCTTCTGCAGGTTAAGGTACAGAGCCTTATTACATTTTTCCACAGATTTAAATCATGAAATTGGAAAGAAATCTCTTTTTCCAAGGACACAGAAAGCTTTTTATTTTATTTTTTTTCCAACAGGGGTGGGGTTGGGTAGGGGAGATCAAGTGGTGGTGGGGGGGGAGGGAGAGCAGGAGGAGGCAGATAGTGAAACTGGGCGGAGGTTTTACAAAGACAGAGGGTTGGCACAGTGTTCACAAACAGACAAACAGGGAAAGATACCAGGGTGGGGGAGGGGGAGGGGAGGCGGTTCAAGGTATGTTACAGGTGTGAGAGGAGGGAGGGGGGAGACGAAGGTGTGCTTAGTCATGTTCAAATAAATATAGGCATAAAAAGCTTTCAGACTCACTTCAAACCGAAAAAAAAAAGGGAAAAAGGACACATTTTTATGCTTTAGAAAACACCAAGTCATCTATTAGAAAACAATTAACGTGCAGAAAAAAGATGGGGAAAGGGGAGAAGATGGACGGAAGAAGGGAAGCAAAAAGGCAAGGAGGGAGTTGGAGGAGTTGATCTTTTTCCCTACTTTTTTGGGGGCGTGAGTGAGTGGTTCAGTTTAATGAGAGATTTTTTAAAATGACAGGAGAGGAAGAGGAGGAAGAGGGGATGGCAGCATTAGATTGGCAGTGATTACAGAAGAAGAGAGATAGGACAGCAGCAGAGGGGTCAAGTGGGCGGATGGCAGGACATGGCAGTGATTACTGAGCTGAAACTTTTCCACCTTTTCTCTGGCAGGAACAAAAAAAGGAAAAAAAGCCACCCAAGGCTCTAGCCAGAGACGGGAACTGCTGTGTTGTTACTCTGCTTGGCGAGATCGCCGTGGAACAGTCACATTTTCATCTTTATTCTTGTAACCACATTTTTATTCAGTTCCACACAGTGCTGCAGTTTGAGTACAGACATTAAGAGCGGCAACAGCCAACAGCGTAGTAATAAACATTCGGCACAAACAGTGTTACTGGCAGATTAGTGCGGCATAAACTTTGGACAGGAAAAAAAAGAAGACAGAGAGGACAGGGAGGATTGTAGAGCCCGGCCCTCCCTCGCCCTCTCCTCCTCCGTCGTTGGTCCTCTTGTCATCTTGGCGTCTGATTTTATGCTTCTTTAGGAATGAGGATGGCGGATGAAAAGGAGGAGTAAACAGTTTTCTTGAACATATTCAGTATGATAGGAGGAAAGATGGGAGGTAAAGAGGGGGGAGAGAGAGAGAGAGGGGGAGATAGAGAGGAAGGGATGAGTTGAGGGAAGGATGGGGTAAGAAGAAAATGATACTTTGATAATTTAATAGTACGTCTCTTTTTCCACCCAGCCTGCAGGGAGAGAAAAGAAAAAGAAAAGAGAAAGGAGAGAAGAGAATTGATTTTTATTAGGCAACACAAACAGATTTATTTATGTTTATTTATTCATCTGTTTCTTTCATCTGCATCAGGAGATTCTTCCTGTTCACAGCTATTACTATCTATAATGACTCTTTGAAGAAACTTAAAATAATAGAGGTTAGTGCAACATATTATTCCCGTTTTGGGATTAATAAAATATGATTTAACTGAATTCAATCCACTTATCCTTCAAACATACACAGACGCTGTAAAAAGTATCCAAACTCCAAATTTTCAAGAGGAATCTTACCTCCAGGGTTTCGACGAAGGATGAGTTTTCGTATCTCATCGTAAACAAAGATGAGGAAACTATATGGGAATGCACAGAACCACCAGCTGGGCCTGAGAGAGAGTACATGGGGGGGTGGGGGGGTGGAGGGTCAGAACTGGGTTGACCTTAAAACTAGAAAAAACTTAGAAACACACACACTCTTCTGGCAATGATCGCAAATGCAATAATTTGTGTACGTTACCGATAACTAATGTAGTTGTTATGGACCTGTTAATGTGATATTGAGTGATAAAAAATCCTGACGTAATATTAAAGCAGAGGAGGACCTCCTGGGCTGTGTTTATCTGTACTGTAATTTTGGAACACACTAAACAACACGAAACAATAAAAAACATGCAATTCATTACTTCTGAAAGCAAAAAAGCTTACTTGAGTGGGTACATCCGTAGTGCCAAATCCATGCCAGGGCAGTAAGACAGGAAGGCAGCTAGAGCTGTTTCCTCAAACAGGCCAAAAATCAAAATCTTATTCCTGCAAGAAAATGAATTCAAGAAGTGAGTTGTTACATCAAAATTAGTAAAGGACAAAAGACAAAAGAAGCATAGTTAAGAGGAACCTAAAGCAAAAACATGGAAAATCATCTTGCATCACAGATTCAGTGAGGTCCTTTAGTAAACAATCAGCTGCATCAGGCATTATTTACTCTAGAATGAGCAAGTTGTGTCAGAAATGGAGAGGACAGATGCAGCTACAACAGTGTCTGTGTTTGTGTGATACTATAAGTGATGCTGAACAGAGCAGCGCTGGGAGAGGATAGGCAGGATGAGGCAAAACAAGATAAAACCAGTGACAGGAACAAACATGCACCATAATCTGATGCCACACATTTAATGCTGTGTGAGTGCATGTGGCTTCTTAGTGACACCCAGTGGAAACAGCTGGTAACTCTAAACAACTGCACCATCTTTTGGTACAAGCACCATTTTTGTGTTTCACACAGTTTTCTGAAAAAAAAAAAAAAATTTCTCAGACTTACACTTGCTTGATATTTATTGTGCCCCCAGGACAAAAAACGTACAATAATGAAAAGTTTTCTGACTGTTAACTGACGTTAATCCATCTATAAAAAAATGTACACATAATTTGAAATATTATAATTCAGTTTCTAATCAAGTCAAAGTACAGAGGTGTTGTGAAAAAGTAGTCAGAGCTAAAATAACTGTTAAACAACAACCAAAATGCCTGTTCTGAAAAAGTTCTTTAGAGCCTGAAGTCAAATGATCAAATGTGTTCATCTTGAGCATTTTTAGGGTGCATTTGCCACATTTTTAGATAATGTTAGACTTACTTCATGCCCTGCTGGAACACAGAGTTGCGTCTGGTCTTACAGATGATGACATCAGCCCACTGCACTACCACAATACTGACAAAGAAGGCTGTATGGCAGGTAAACTCCACGATTTTACGTTGTTCATAGGTCTGTGCAGAGAAAGACACAGAATTTATGAGACAATGGCTGTTTTCAAAGCTGCATGTAGTATACAGTATATATGCACAGTTGTAGTATACAGTATATATGCACAGTTGTAGTATACAGTATATCTATGCACAGTTGTAGTATACAGTATATATATGCACAGTTTTAGTATACAGTATATATGCACAGTTGTAGTATACAGTATATATGCACAGTTGTATGTGTATGTGTATGTGTATATGCACAACAGTCTGGCAGTTATAGTATGTCACAGTAAAAACAACTATGCTACAGCACAAATGGGAGATGGTTACAAGACCACTTCAAATAGCTCCTTCTGAAGAGGTGCATTGCATTATGGGCATATACAATATAAACTGCTTAGTCACACCCTAGAAATTTTCCCAGACGAAGCAAACCATATTGGTACTTCTCCAGAACTGAAAATACTGCATACTATACATATTGCATTTTGGTAACAATCCCTATGCACTAGTTGTATCGTATACTGCATTAAACAAAGATGCAACAGGGCAACAGTGATTTTGCAGCAGGCCTCTCATACCCATTGTTGGCCGTAACTGTCCTCCAGGTCATTGTTGGAGCGATCATCCCAGTTCAGCCGGATGCCAACAAGCAAGGACGGCAGAAAACCATTTTCAGCCATGATGACAAAGTAAGCAAAGAAGCCACCCAGAGCTTGGATCATACCTGCAGACACAAATGGAGAGCTTGATGAGATTTATCTGACAAATATAAACATGTAGTTATTTAGTAAAACATTTTTATCCATAGAAACATTAAATAGATGTTTCTGTTTTTGATACAAGGTGTACCTCTAAATAACTATTCAAAGAAAAAAAGGGAAGCAATTATAATTTAACATTTTTTCAATAATAAGTAAAAAAGGAACCATTTTCAAAGTACAAGTATGTCAAGGATGATACTAGGGCTGCACAATTAATCGAAAAATAATCGAAATCGTGATTTTTGGTTGCCACGATTTAAATTTTGAAAATCGTGATTAATCGTGACCATGTACAATGTAGTGTAGGGGACAATGTAGTGACCTGCCTTTGGGCGTTCTTGAAGCTAAGACATGTTTACAGGCTGGTGTTTATGGCCAAAAATCTCTAGGACCGCCTAAGTTCCATGCTATTGCCTTTTATATAATTTGTCCATCCCTTATGCAATACTTTCTTGGTTACATTTCATATCGTGATTTTAAATAACATTCTGAACACAAAATATTTTTTATTGTTGAATAATCTTGATTAATAATCGTAATCGTGATTTTGATCCAAATAATCGTGATTATCATTTTTTCCATAATCGTGCAGCCCTAGATGATACCTGCTTGAATCTCACTTTCAAAATAAAGAATCTGTCTCTGTCATTCAAGAAAAGAAAACAGCATCAGGCTGCAAAGTGCATTAAAACTTGTGCAGGCAGTGATTGGTACAGAGCATGGATCGTTTATGACAGCCCTACTGACTACTCAGAAGTACTTTACACAGCCCCATTTCAAACAAATATGGTATGTCCTTTCAGTACTAAATCAATTTAAATGACAAAGAGTGTTCGGAGAGGATGTGTTCCCTAAAGAGATGAGTCTTAAAAGTACAGAGTGATGCTCCTGCCGTGATAGAATTGGGTCGTTCATGTTGTATCCTTAAGACACAGTATGTGATATATAATGATATTAACTGTGAATAAAAAATGCACCTACCAATCTGTCCGTAGGCGATGCTGATGAGTCTCTCGTTGACCAGTTTGTCCCTCAGTGGGTTTCTGGGCTGACGCTTCATGATGTCGCTTTCTGCTGCTTCATAAGCGAGAGAGATGGCTGGAACCTGAGAGAGGACAAAAGTAAAAGAGACTTGGTGGTTATCTGGAGTACTTTTTAGTTTTTTTTAACATACACATATGCTCTCTATAATGTTATCACACTGTCTGTCTGTCATTTTTTATTTTTAAGTTCAATAATAATTTTTTTTTTCCACTTCTGTCCTGACATTTCTAGACTTCCTCCTCCTGCTCCTCTTGATCACTTCCATTTTCTGACATTGTGAAACTCACCTAATTCTTAACGCTGATGCCACTACTCTTGTCCTTTAATCTTCTTGTCTGTTTTTTTTTTTTTTTTGAGGCAATCAGTCAGTCTGATTCCTGTTCTTCAAATTTCACAGCTTTTCTGTCATTCTCTTTTCAGACTGACTTTTGACTTATCTCCACCTCTGTCTGATTCCCGAGGCGCCTCATTAGAATTCTCGGCCATCACAGAGTCTAATTACCAGATTGTTGGCAATTAGACCACGAATCCAAACTTATAATTTATAAAATCAACAAATATAGTACATTTAACTCTAATAAATTTCTCCTTATTGAAA
This sequence comes from Hirundichthys speculiger, assembly GCA_018398805.1. Taxonomy (NCBI): domain Eukaryota; kingdom Metazoa; phylum Chordata; class Actinopteri; order Beloniformes; family Exocoetidae; genus Hirundichthys; species Hirundichthys speculiger. The sequence goes on along the minus strand of JAGFBZ010000811.1, from coordinate 33,006 downwards.
GGCACTTCCTGTGTTTTTTACATTTGCATGACATTTTTTCTGTCCATGTCCTTATTCAAAGGCAGAATGACAAGACTGCTGTTAAAAAAAAAGTATCCCAACACTGCCATCTAGTGTCCTTTCTTCATTATGTACTCTTCAGACATGACTGAACTCGACCTCAACCACGGTTTTATGGTACATTTGCCAAATTGCCAAGAACGTGTAATACAACTGATGACAGATTATTTGACATCTGCATATCTGATGTGCATTTATTTCAAGTTTTGATGTAGATTTCTGATTGCAGGTTTGGATTACTTAATAATGTGAAAAGGTAACAAATCACACCTGTTTGTGTAGCTATAGTGTTAGGTAGATTTCATTACTGTATATAATTATGATCTGTCATAGATGGAATTCCAGATGTTTGCTTACAGCTGATGTTAACTGGTTCACTACTTATGCATGAACGCTCAGATATCAAACATGCTAGTGTTGAGTTGGGCCCCCTGTGGTTAAAATAGTGGGTTTTCATCAAAGAATGGATAAAGACAGGACAGGGCAGGACAAATCTTTTTGAAAAATGGTTTTGAAACCTAGTTTTCAGAGCTCTGGGAGTCACCATTTTGTTAAAGCAGACTCGGCCTGATTTCACTTAAACCAAGCGTGGGCAAATGGGAAGAACAAACAAGTTTGGCAGTTGGTTGACAAATGTCCACTGTTGGCTCCAGCCTGAGCATCAGCCATGGCAGGTTGCTGGTATAGTCGGGGCACCTGGAGCCACAGCCAGAGCTCAGGCTGAGACCAGCAGTCATCATTTCATCTTTGCCAGTCTTTATTTTAGATGTCACTTTCAAAATAATATCAAAGACAAAGATGGATGGAGGGATCTGAATTAATGTAAAGTAACATCAGTTAGCATCATAGGTTAGCATGGGCTAAGCTAAACTAAAATGGACTGATTTGATCCTTCACCCATGGACCATTCCAGGCCAAACCAGAGCCAGTCGTGATGGTTGGATAGTACAATTAACAACACAACAAGCCATATTATCTTAAAATCTAGCTTTAAGTCCAAAGCGCTTCTTGAACCCGGCTGTAAGTATGTTTATTTCTGCTGTAAAGTTGAACATGTGAACAGCTTGCTCCCAGCAATCACTCAAGGGGGTCCATGTTTTCATTCTTCCTCAGTGGATTTGCTTTTCAAAACCAGATGCTGCCCCCTGGTTTTCACTCTGGCCTCTGTATTCTTATTGTCTGACTGAATGTGGTTACCACAATTATGCTGTTCACTACAGGTCGAGTGTCTTGTCTCTGACCTGTGATGGTGACTGTCATTTTAAAAATTCATTTATTTCACTTACCATGTCAGTTCCCAGGTCGATGCAGAGGATAGTGATGGTGCCCAAGGGGAGTGGGATATTGACCAAGATAAAAAACAGGAAGGGGGTGATCTCTGGGATGTTGCTGGTCAGAGTGTAAGCGATGGACTTCTTTAAGTTGTCAAAGATCAGACGCCCTGGGAGGATTTGCATAAATACAATATAAAGACTGATGAACAAAAGAGGAGCTTGTAGGAACTGGGTATTGCATACTGTATTCTGCTAAACACATTCAAAAACTTTCTTTCACTGTTTCCACATTTACCTCTACACATTTCAGTTTTTTTTCCTTATCCTCCCACCTTCCCTCCTTCCCTTTCACTCACCTTCTTCTACTCCAGTGACAATAGATGCAAAGTTGTCATCAAGCAGGATCATGTCTGCAGCTTGTTTGGATACGTCTGAGCCAGAGATTCCCATAGCAACACCAATGTCAGCCTTCTTCAGAGCAGGAGAATCATTCACGCCATCACCCGTCACAGCAACAATGGCACCCTGACAGAAAAGGCCAGATAGACTCACATCAGTAACACAAACTGCAGCAACACTTTACTTGTGCACCCTGTAAATTCAATTAAATTCAATTATCTTTAATTAATCCCCAAAGGAAATCAATTAATTACAAAATAAAGTAGGCTAACTGCACCTGTCTCTGGCAGCCTTCTACAATGATGAGCTTCTGTTGTGGGGAGGTTCTGGCAAAGACAATCTCTGTGTGGTTCCTCAGAATATCATCCATCTGGTCCTGACTGAGGTCTTTCAGATCTGTACCATGGATCACACAGGCCTTGGCATCCCTACACAAACACAGAAAAAGCACACAAATCAATCCTGTACACTAAATTACAGATACAAATGCAATTATAAATACTTTGTGTTCCATGGATAATTCAGAAATGTTATTTAGCCACACAAATGAGGCCACATGCTAAACTGCAAAAAGATTTGTTTCCTGTCTTACCTGGGGTTGACCTGGCTGACGGGAATGTTCAGACGTGCAGCAATATCTTCCACTGTCTCATTGCCCTCAGAGATGATGCCAACACCTTTAGCAATAGCCTTGGCTGTGATTGGGTGGTCACCTGTCACCATGATAACCTAAAGGACAAGAGAGAAAGATGAAGCAGGTGATGAAGCAAAATAGGAACTAGAAAAGCATTCGGAGAGCGCAGACCTCCACCAAGTGCAACAATTCCCCCATATAGCGATTTACAGATTGTAATAAAATCCGCCTTCTGGATCAGATCCGGATCAGCCTTTGAAATTTGATAGAGGTTCCTACTGTCAATCCCTGAGTCAAATTTCATGAGATTTGGGCAATAATTAACAGAGATATTGAGAAACAAAATTTTCGGCCCCATTGACCGCAATGTTATCAACAATTTGAAAGTGATCCAGAATCCAGGATTTCACACCCAAAATGAAATCAGTTCTTCCTTTTCACATTTCTGACAACTCCTGAAAACTTAATCAAAATCCATCCATAACTTTTTGAGTTATCTTGAACACAGACAAACAAACAAACAGACAGACAGATAAACGCTGGCAAAAACATAACCTTCTTGGCGGAGGGTAAAAATGGCAAAAAGTAGAGGATTAATAAGAAGATGAAATTATGAAAAGTTTTGACTACAAACTTCACATTTATGGAGATGCATTAATGTGATTTTTTTTAATCCCTTAAATGTCACAAGTGAAAGAAGCCCACCTTGATTCCAGCAGAGCGGCATTTACCCACAGCATCAGGAACAGCAGCGCGGGGAGGATCAATCATGGACATGAGGCCAACAAAACAAAGGTTGTCTGTCTGGAAGTTGACATCATCTGTGTCAAAGGCGAAACCTTTTGGATACTTGTCTTCTGGCATGAACAAATGGCAGAAACCTAGAGGAATTAAGAAAAGACAGAGAAAGGTAGGGTTGTCACTGCTTGTCTTCAGCTTTATGCAGCACATAACTCCACACAACAAAACTGGATTGCAAAACTCAGTACCGTTCTGACCCCATCATCCTTACCCAGCACTCTCTCTCCAAGTCCTCCCAGTTCCAGGTAGGCGTTCTGGAAAGCCTCCTTCATCTCATCGTCCATGGGCTGTTCTTTCCCCTGCACCATGATGGTGGAACAGCGGTCGAGGATCCTCTCTGGAGCTCCCTTCATCACTAGCAAGTAGCGGTTGTCATTTTCCTCCTCAGTTTCGTGAATTGAAAGCTACAAGAAAACAGATTCAGGCATTCTTGTTATGATGTCATTAGTTTGTAGTCTTTTGCATAATCAAGTTTGTTTGATTAGCTGAGTGTTTCAGCTCACTATATGAAGTGATATGATCTACTTGCAATTGTTAATTACTTTAGTTAGTCTCACCTGATACTTGTTGGTGGAGTTGAATGGGATTTCAGCCACCTTCTTATTCTTGTCCCTCATGGCCTTGACTGAGCCACAGGACAGCTCAATACACTTAAGCAGAGCTGACTCAGAGGCGTCACCGGCTACCTCACGCTTCAGGATGGGCAAAGATTCCTGGCCTGCCTTGAACACAGCACGATTGCACAGTGCAGCAATCCGGGCCAAGGACACCCATGTTGTTGAGCTCTTGTCGAAGGAAGAGCCTAAAATGGCAAAAAAGAAAAATATGAGCTTATGTTTTGGACTTATGAACTGTCCTCATCCCGTCTCAGCTGCACTCAGGCACCTGAGTGTGAGGAACTTATCGTCTCTGAACTATCGGGATGAAGGCATTAGGAAAAATAAAATTCTGACGTTTCCCCTTCAGCCTTCCTATAATCGCTTCCAAATCAGTTATGTGGCAGGTAAATTTGTTTCTACTCAACTAAGAGGTTAGTATCAAGTTTCATTGCTTGCCCATCTGAAGCCAAAAATAATACAGCCATGAGAAACAAAGAAACAGAAAATGTTATTGTGAGAATTGCATCAAAAAAAGGAAATGCAGGAAACTCTCACCAGACTGGTCTTCAGTGGTGTCCGCTTCATGGATCTGATTGTCGAACCACATGTGGGCTACTGTCATCCTGTTCTGCGTCAGCGTGCCTGTCTTGTCAGAGCAGATGGTGGAGGTGGAGCCCAGAGTTTCCACAGCCTCCAAGTTCTTTACCAGGCAGTTCTTCCGAGCCATCCTCTTGGCAGTGAGTGTTAGACACACCTGGAAGACAGGAGTGACACGAGAGACAAGAGAGAGAGACGATAGGAAGACATGGCAGATAGAAGAGAAGAGCAGATGGAAAACAGCATTAGAGAAGTTGTTGATGATGGAAGGGTCGGGGTGCATAAAGAGAAAGCAGAAAAGGAAAAAAGAGAGAGAGAAAAAAAATAGTAAGTGTCTGTGGTGAACCAGCAGCACAGATGAGCATCTGCAGGTAATAAAGTGACATGTGACAATCAGCAGCAACATCAGTGTCATACTACCTAAAACATAAATGTCCACCTAAGAAAGCATGTCACCCAGATACCTGAAGACGTTCATTCTGTTTACCAACATGTCCCTTTACTCAGCAAAATGCACTAAAATCAAAATCTCCTCTCAAGACTCAAACACAGCCCAAAAAGCGATGCAGAAAGAACATTCAGCATGAACAGGTGAGGTATTAAAGCAGAGCAGCGGTGCATTATGTTATCATGCCAAGTATGGCAAGACCAATGGGCCAAACAGAAGTAGGCGAGGCCAAGCAGAGAGGCCAAATTCAGTTGACAGAGCTGACTAGTAACTGTTCTAATGTCATTACATTGGCTAGCCGTTGTCATTGCAGTGAGCACCACCACTGGCCTGGAAAAGAGAGGAGAGAGACATAGAAAGAAGAAGATGGAGAGAAACACAAACACATATGGAACTGCTTAAGGTGAGAGGGAGGTGAAAAGAGAGACAAGCAGATAACACACTGGCTTCACCACACAAACAAAAACGGACACAGAGAGAATGTTAAAGCAGAAAATACAAAGATACCCAAAGATGCATATAAACATATAGCAACATTAAACTACAAACACACAAAGCTGGAAGCACGGATGACTGAAACCACATACGACAAAAACACCATCAGCCATATCACTGGACACAACACAAAAGAAAAAAAGCACACATTTAGGCATGGGTGAAACTGCACATCAGAATAATGGTAACGTGATTTTTTTTTTTTTTTTTAATTCTGCAATATTCATTTACATTGCTGTGGGATATCTATGAGCCAGAAGAAAATATACATACTATTACTTTAAATGCCAGTGGATTTGAATGTGGGTTGAATGCATTAAGTGTTTTCCAAAACCCACCAGTACTGAATGCTGAATGTCAAAACAGGCACCTTCGTCATTATAACCTCCACAAAGACGACAGCTGGTTGTAAACAGTGGCTCAGTGGCCTGCCATTCACAACACTTATTGACATTTTTCTATTTTGAGAGTTACAGCTTCTGAAAGAACACCTTAAAATTTGCATCGACTCCCTATTTGTATAATTCAGAGCCATTTTTCAAGATTCTTTATTGGCTCTTCTTCCCTGCTTTTAGAACAGCTCTAGCTTGTATCTAAATTATCTTTAAAATGGATGAGGAGAGATGAATTGTTGAAGCTGGGAAGAATATAAGATCCACAGTCTCATCATTAAAGATATTTCCTGCTTTGGTCAGGAGATTAGTTATTCAGGTGAGAAATTTAGTTTAAGTAGTGGATGTCCAAGTGCATTTTAAAATATCTGCATGTTTCTCAAAAACATCTTAAAGCATATGTGTATCTCAGAGCCTACAGAATATTTGAAGATACTATTTGACCCAAATATACACACATTGCAGAGAGCCAGAGAGGGAAAAAAACAACAGCACTAAAATACAGTAGGAAAACAATTTTTAGACAACAAACAAAGACATCCCACAAATGGTTCAAAAGCCTTATGAAAACACACATAAAGGAATATATGCATGTATAAATTATACTTTACTCAAGTGTTTTTCACAAAATACAAAATATATATTTTACCGCGGACAAAACAGAACCAAATACAGCATACACTATCTCTCTGCCAACTCACAGTGACTGTGGCCAGCAGTCCCTCAGGCACGTTAGCCACAATGATACCAATGAGGAAGATGACAGCTTCAAGCCAGGAATAACCCAGAATGATGGAGAGGACGAAGAAAGTCACACCAAGAAAGACGGCTACACCCGTGATGATGTGGATGAAGTGCTCGATTTCCTTAGCAATAGGTGTCTGAAACAGAAGATTTTAGGCTGAATGAATAGAACGAATTAATGTCTACAGCTGGTTGTTTTACCAAAATGCTGTCAGCTATTCGGTAATAACTTTTCAAACATATAAGTAATCTATGAAATGTAAACACTTTATTTAACCTAAGAAAGGTCACTCAACAAGTTGATAACAAGTTGATAATTAAGTATGCATCTTTACATAAAGAATTAATGCGAATGCAGTAACAATGAATTTAATGAATAAATCAAATGTGCAAAAACTATCATAGCCAGTTATTTGACAGATAAATATAAAAGTAGGTTTGCAGTGTTGGTTATTCAATATAAAGCTCTGCCTCTAGTATCTGGGGTGAAACTTCTTACCTCAGAAAACCAGAGCAGAGAAGATGAGAACATTACCTTTCCAGTCTCCAGGCCTGAGGTGAGTGTGGCAATGCGGCCCATCACTGTCCGATCACCGGTACACACGACAATACCACGTGCAGTTCCTGGACAAACAGACATGAAAATGTATAGAATTTTTATGTGTCTACATGACTTGTATAAAATTATATCAGCTTTATTTTGACAATACAGGAAATAGATGTGAAACAGAAATGGAGTAAATAAATACATGGAGAAGGACAAATGTGGGCAGAGAGAACAAATGAATGGTTGGAGACTTAAGTAATCGTACCTGGAATTAAAGTACATGGCTTTACAAAGCCACAAGAGGGCACTACATACAATGATTTTCCTATCCCACCACTGCTAGCAACTTGATGTACTTTCCAGGACCCCCTAGTTTAGTGTAGGCCTGTCCAAATTAATAATTAATTGAGTTATCACAGTTCATTGAGAGAATTGTTACCATGCCTCAAAACTGTCTTCATTCACCTCTGCATAAGAACAGGCCTAAAATCAAAAACATTATATTTTAATATTGCTTTTCACCATTGTACTAGATGGACAAATTTAATGAATGCCTTTTTAATGAAATCATCCTATTGTGGACTTATCTTCTGTTTTTAGACATGGGATGTGTAATGTTTGTTTAGAGAGTCTAAAATACAAATAGACATGTACTTTAAAAAAAAAAAAATCTTCCCACTAAATCACTATTATTCTGCATAGGGATTGTGTGAATTATCAAGATTAAGATAACATGAAATCATCACAATAGATAATTAATACTGTAATAGTGGTATATAGTGAACAGAAAAGGAGCTTTAAGTCAATAACCAAATTTGTTGATATAATTATAAACTAAAGTATCAAATAGTGATGGCTCCAATAATATGTTGGCCTAAACTGACTCCACTAGAAACAGGCTGACACTATATAAGGGCATGAGCACAAAATGTGTACCATGTTCAGTCAGCAGCTGTCAGCCAAATAGCTGGCAAATCACCTACTTTCAGGAAAGGGCTTCATTCTTTATGTGTCTAGCCTGTGATTGATGAGGAGCAGGAGGCTGAAAAACATGCTTGTTTGTGTCAGTCACACCTACATGCTTTATGTTATGTGTGTTCCCTGGAGGTCAGGGGTCAAGAGGAGGGGTACACCCTGAACAGGTCATCATAAATATGAGGGTAATCATTGGTTGGCTTTAGGAAGATGGGATGATGGTGCTAGACTTACCCTCAACGCAGTTAGTGGAGAAGAAGGCAATGTTGCGGGTTTCCAGAGGGTTGTCATGGGTACAGTCAGGTGACCTGGTCTGGGGCTCTGACTCACCAGTCAGGGATGAATTGTCCACCTGGTCGGAGCAGGACAATACTCTTTGATTAGTGTGTGACATCAACTTTGAGAAACAAGGACAATGAGTGAGTAACATACAGAATGCATTTATAACAGAAGACTGTCCAAAACTGGAAAGAGAATAAGATAGTATCACTGACCCTAACCTCTAGACACACCTTACTCAACTTGTAATGCTGTAGACCAGCCTTTCTCAACCGGGGTGTCACGGCACACTGGGGTGTCGTCTGACTGCTTCAGGGGTGTCGTCAAAAAAATGACCTATTCTGACATTTCATGTACAGTGGTACCTCTACTTACGAACGTTTCTGCATACGAAATTTTCAGGTTACGAAACGCCTCAAAGGGAAAATATTGCCTCTCGTTACGAAAGAAATTTCAGGATACGAAAGGCAAAAATACAGTACGCGCTCTACTCGCAGCTCCCAGAGTTTACTGAACGTAAAGGCAAGTTTATTTGTAGAGCACAATTCGTACACAAGGCAATTCAAAGTGCTTTACAGATGCATAAAATCACAAGAAGGCAAATAGAATCATACAAGCATAAAAATAATCATTAATAAATTAAATTAAAAATTAATTAATTTTTTTTTTTTTAATTAAATAAAAAATGAAGAGTGCAGATAAAATCATTTCAGTTGTCATATGCACATCTAAACAGAACTGTTTTCAGCCTGGATCTGAACATTGTCAGACTTGAGGTCTGTCTCACATCTTCTGGAAGACTGTTCCAGGTTTTAGGAGCATAAAACTAAAATGCAGCTTCACCTTGTTTAGTCCTGACTCTGGACACCAGCAGGAGACCACTACCTGAGGTTCTCAGAGTCCGGGTTGGTTCATATGGCTCTAACATGTCAGAGATGTACTTTGGGGCTAGACCATGAAGAGACTTGTACACAAGTAGAGCTGTTTTAAAGTCTATTCTCTGAGTGACAGGAAGCCAGTGGAGAGATCTCAGGACTGGACTAATATGGTCGTATTTCCTGGTTCTAGTCAGGACTCGTGCAGCAGCGTTCTGGATGTACTGCAGCTGTCTTACAGTTTTTTTAGAGAGCCCAGTGAGCAGGCCGTTACAGTAGTCTAACCTGGTGAAGACGAACGCATAGATTAGTCTTTCTAAATCTGGTTTAGACACTATTTATTTGATTCTGGCAATGTTTTTTAGATGGTAAAAAGCTGCTGATTTTATTGTTTTAATGTGGATGTTAAAGTTCAAGTATGAATCTAATATTACCCCTAAATTTCTGACCTGATTTTTAGGTTCTAGAGAGAGTCTCAAGGTGACTGATAACACTTTCTCTTTGTTTCTGTGGGCCACAGACAATGATTTCAGTTTTGTCTGAGTTTAGCTGGAGAAAGTTGTTTTGCATCCACACACTGATCTGTTTGATGCAGTGACACATTGAATCTACAGGCCCATGTTCTCCTGCTGTCAGTGACACATAGATCTGAGTATCATCTGCATAGTTGTGGTAGGACACATTAAAACTGTGTATTAGCTGGCCTAATGGAAGCATGTACAGATTGAACAACAGGGGTCCCAGGATTGACCCCTGGGGAACCCCACAGGTCATGGCCATTTGGTCTGAGACACAGTTACCAATTTCAACAAAGTATCTCCTGTCCCTGAGATAGGACCTGAACCAGTTTAAAGCATTTTCAGAGATTCCCACCCAGTCTTCTAATCTCTGTAATAAGATTGCATGGTCAACTGTGTCAAAGGCAGCGCTTAGGTCCAGCAGAACTAAGACTGAGACTTTGCCTGCATCTGTGTTCAGGTGAATGTCGTTTGTCACCTTGATCAGGGCTGTCTCAGTACTGTGGTGGAGCCTGAAGCCTGATTGAAAACTATCAAAAACATTATAAGAGAGGAGAAAGTCAGTAAGCTGTTGATATACCACTTTTTCTAGGACTTTGCCAAGGAATGGCAGGTTTGATATGGGCCGATAGTTCTTCTGTACTGTGGCATCAAGACTGCTCTTCTTTAGACGAGGCTTAATGACAGCAGTTTTTACGGCCTCTGGGTATTTTCCAGTCTGAAGTGAGATGTTAGTTAATTCAGTGAGCTGTAGTAACAAACTGCTCAGCACAGACTGTAGAAATCGAGTGGGCAACTCACCAAGGCAGCACGCGGATGGACTCAGACTGCAGATGATCTCTTTGACTGTTTTGTCAGTTACAGGTGAGAAATGTGTCAGCTCTAGGTGTCTAGTTGGCAGATGAGTAATTGTTTGTGTTGTGGAAATTATTTAATTTTTAATACCTTGAACTCTGTCATTAAAGAATACACATAGCTGTTGGCTCCTGTATCTCTGTTTGAAAGCGGTACGTCCGAGCTGCTCTGCCATTGGCTATCGCTTAGCATCTTCCTGGCATCCCATTAGCTAGGAGGGCCCCTTGTCTGTATGAATGTAACCCAGCAACGAAGGTAAACAATTTTTACCTCCGCCAAGGAGGTTATGTTTTTGCCGGTGTTTATCTGTCTGTTTGTCTGTCTGTCTGTATATAAGATAACTCAAAAAGTTATGGATGTATTTTGATTAAATTTTCAGGAGTTGTCAGAAATGTGAAAAGGAAGAACTGATTTCATTATGGGTGTGATCCGGAAGAAATCCTGGATTCTGGATTACTTCCAAATTTTTGATAATTGTTGCGTTTAGTGGAGGTTTGCGCTCTCTGAGTGCTTTTCTAGTTCTAACATGTATTTCTTACAGGTTTTTATGTCATTTCATGTATTATTTATAATTCATACATTTTTTTTTTTCGAATTTTAGGGGTCTTGGAATGGATTAGGGCATTTACATGGAAAACGCATCTCTACTTAAGAAATTTTCAGGTTACGAAACTACTTCCAGAACCAATCAATTTTGTAAGTAGAGGTAGCACTGTATAAATATATGAATGCATACATAAATACATACTTTTTGCCTATGAATGAATGAATGAATGAATAAATAAATAAGATACATAATTGGACATGAAATGAATAATAAAAATATGTTTCACATGCCCATTTCCCAATGTTAACAACGTCAGTATAGAGTCAGCGTAAGGTCAGCATCAGGTTATTTAAACAAATAAAACGGGACGTATGCATTTACAGTCGGAGCGATGCAGTGTGGCTTTGGATTATATTTTACTCTGGGGTGTCATGAGATTTTATTCACTTTTGAAAGGTTTCATGACTGAAAAAAGGTTGAGAAATGCTGCTGTAGACTGCACTGTAATTTCCAAAGATCTGTGTAACTACAGAAGAAGTCTATCTGTGTCTGCAGTTCACCTTGCAGCCATGGGAGGAAATGATGCGAAGGTCAGCTGGGATCCTGTCTCCTCCTTTTACCTCCACCAGGTCTCCTGCCACTACCTGCTCAGCGTTGATCTGCATCTTTTCTCCCTCTCGGATCACCAAGGCTTGCTGGGAACAGCATGAATTGTTGAGAAATTTAATGTCAAAAAAACAAAACAAAACAACAAAATCTCAATAAAGACACTATTTAAATAAATATTAGGAAAAAGGATAGACAGAACATCATTATAAACTTGAAATGATTACAAAGTACACAAAAAAGGGAGTGTGAAATCTTAGTAGCAAGTAAAAAGTCTGATGAGAACTTTAAATAAGAACTCTGAATCTCATTATGAACCTATGACTAGCTTTCATCATCCTCCAGGCTTAGAGAGTTTCAGTCCCTTTAAGATCTGCTGAATAAATCCTTTTGCAACACCCTCCTTCAAGTAAATTCATTTTAGTAATTACAACCATAGCTGATAAAGAACATTGTAAAATATCCAATGTCCAGTATTAATAGCATAAGATAAATACTGCAGAAATTGTGAAGGTATGAGTCCACGAGTGTCTAAAAAGAAGCATCACCTTAAGTGTTTCTTACACTGGTCCATTCTTGCCTGAAATGTGTAACTATAATTTTTTACGACAAAACCTACATAAAAGTTTAACCTGAATTTTATGTAAAAACGTTTTATGAGTGCCCTGACATTTTCTAATCATTTACCAATAAAAATGTTTTATATGAATCCTGTCGTGCTGGGTACCTGTGGGACCATGTTCTTGAAGGATTCCATGATCTTAGAGCTCTTAGCTTCCTGGAAATACGAGAAGCAGCCAGTGATGATGACGACGGCTGACAGCACGATTCCCAGATACAACTACAAAGCCAGAGAGTGGAGAACAGAAAGATGTGAATTTCATAATCAATACAGACACAAATTAAGTGACATCACCTTTATCTAAAAATGTATCACATGAGAGGAAACAAAATAAAAAAAAAATAGAGCAGTAGACCTAAAGTGGCAAAAATTTATTTTATAACATAATAAGTGACTAATCCTGACATCAAATACAGGATCTGAGGGGTAAATCAACTATTTCAGCAAACTGGAAAGTTTGAATTCTCAAAATAACACAAATAATCTTTATGCTTTTTCTTTCAGTTTCAGATCCAGTAGCTGGCAGCTTGTAGCTGTCAGAGGTTACTTTCTGTTTACTCAGTGGTCTTATGACTATGCCAGCTTGTCTATAAGCCCTGTTTTAGTGAACCACCATTAAAAGGTCTAAATCCTATCTTTTGACTAAGCTCTCATATAGCATCCATATCCTGTTCCATATGACACGAGTTTAGTCATAAAAGGGAGAAACTATATGTGTTATGTGTTACAGACTCTGTCACTCATCCTGACTCAACAGTTCATCACGAGTCCTCCTTGTGGTCTGAGCCGAATATTTTGTCCTTTCATGCTGCGTGTCAGAGCTGTTTAGCCTCAGTCCTAAGCTTGACGCTGTGCTTTGACCTCATGAAATAGTACTGACCCATGAACAGCCCCTCCAAGCCTCCCATTACCAATGCCAGTAGTGACATGCTCCCTATAATGCATTATAAATGGATGCTAACAGGATGGTGAGTGTCAGCTGATGGGTCAGAAGGCCTGATATGGACAAACAGCTGACATAAGTTTTATCACTGACACAGCCTCATCCCCGAGGACTCTGTAAACTGCTTTGTAAAGAAGATGACATGGGGAGCAGGCACACTTTAGCAACCACTCACCCTGCCTTATGTGCCGACCTTTCCTGAGGGCTCGTGATTTATTTTTTATTTTTTTTGTGTGTGTGTTTTTTTTGTAATGTGGCTTGTTGCACATGCTGTTAGTCACATTGTACTGTCTTCAAAGACAGTACCTCTACAATGTGAATGACTTCACTAGGTACATAAAAGTTACGCAAAATGCTGAATTAATTTTTAAGTATGAACTTTATAAAGTCAACAAGCCTTGCATCCATAAATGTTTCATGACTGAGAGCTCATCCCAACGTCTGTCCTGAAATCCTCTACTTACATTATCCCCAGCAGGCTCATCCTCTGTCGCAGCCTGTATGGCGTAGGCCAGGAAGCAAAGGATGGCACCAATCCACAGCAGAATAGAGAAGCCACCAAACAGCTGACGGCAGAATTTGACCCACTCAGGGGTGGTTGGGGGTGGAGTCAAGGCATTGGGGCCATCCCTAGCTAGGTACTCTGCTGCCTTGGCATTAGTCAAACCCTGGGGTGTGGCAGAGAAGTAGTAGTAGAGTTGTAAATAATGGAGTTGCAGATGAAAAGAGGAAAGAAAAGAGAGGCTGAGAGTGGAAGAATGAAAATCAAGATCGAGGAAGAATGTAGAAAACAGGAAAGAAAGACAGTGTTTTGCATGACAACAATTATTTCAAAAAGTGCATTTTGAAAGATTGTAGTAAGAGTGGACCTTGGATAATTAATCAACTATGTCCTGAGTTAAATCAACAAAGAAACGGCCATATAAAGTGATGAATCTAAGATGTTGTTTTTGATTTCGAGAGAACAACTCACCTGTACAATATCAGTGTTGTATTTCCGGCAAACCTCCTCAACAGACATTTTGTGTTCTGTCTAAGAAGAGTAAAGACAAAGATGAATTATGAATTAAAACAGATCAAAAATGTATTATTAATGTCATTAATAATGTAGAGTTTAGAGTTAAAATGTGTAGTTGTCCTTTACTAAATTAAAAAAATTAACACAAATAAGGAAATTCAAAGAGGTCATAATTTACTGTCAAAAGTATCTCTAACTACTGTTAATATTTTGCAAATGCTTTTATTTGTCTGAAGCATCTCACACAATTTTATGTCAAGGGGGTACCCTGTGGGTTTGGTCAACTGCTCGATAAAAAAAAAAAAAAAAAAAAGAAATTTCACAAGTGATAAAATGCTTTGGTGCAATACCACAAACCACACTGTACCATCACAGTACGCCATCTGCCACAGAACATGTGTTATCTCCTTTGTAAACAGAGAGATTATGTTACAGCTGGATCGTAGTGTGGCCAGGATGTAATCTCAACAGATTTTTCATTTCTCAGCTGATAATGATGACAACCATTCTGAATTTATGTACCATTTTTTCTATTTGTATGGTGCCAAATCAATACTCCATGCTGGTAGAAAGAAATACTATTGATTATTGAAAGAGTGCTGGACACATCAGTATCCCATGTAATGTTGCGGGAAATAACCACGAGGTCCCAGGAAGTAGGGAATGCTGTACATACTATGGGAACTTCCTTCTTCAAGTCATCCAGATCTTTGCCTCCCTTCTTCTTGGGTGACTCCTTCTCATCTTTGTCCTGCGTGGTGGCCACACGGTAGCTGTCTGACCGTCCATACTGTAAAATAAACAAGGACAGGATGGTTACATTTAGCCCGTCATGTTCCTGAAAAATATTTAATTTCCAACTGCAACATCAGAAACTAATTCGCAACTATTAGAATTACCACTTAAAAAAAAAAGTTCCATCAAACAAAGCTGAAGAAAAGCCGATTGTGCCACGTAACTTTGAACCATATCATGACCACATAGAATGCCTATGTCTCAGTTTGGCTTTCTATTGGTAAAAACAGAAGTGATTTGGAGAACATGGATGGTTGTCAGATATTCTTCCATATCAAAATTTTAAAACATTCAAATTAAGAGCCTAACTTAAATACAGTCTGATAGTGTGAGAAGAGGAGATCAATACTTCCTGATACGATCTGGCATCAGTAGAGTAGAAGCCTGTCATTCACTCCACCTAAACTGTGGGTTACATGACTGCTATATGGGCTTCGGGCTACTTTGGCTGTATTATTTAAGAAGGGAATAGAGGGAAACTACCAATTAAACCAACAAGAGGAACAAAAATGACAGTAGCACCAACTCTTGACATGGAATTGCTGGAGCCCTGCATCATTTTTGTGTTAAAAAGATAATATGTGTGTTGATTAATAAGGAGGTCTGGCAAAACTTGCAGTTTTATTTGATTTGCGTATTTTATTTTTGTGTTATCTTATTGTCGTTTTCTGCAAATAACTGGTAATTAAAGTGATGCATTCATCACTTCTGTTATCTGCTGAACAGAAACCTGTAAGTGCTGTGATTTACTAGTCTCATATAATCTTACACATAATGCCAACAACAACAGTGAACCTGTCGTCCTAAAATAGGAATAGTTTATTGGAACTGGAGCAAAAATGTTAATCAGTGCATCTCTATTACCCACAATGTATTTATCACTTTTTTAAACACTCTCTTCAGTTTGAATATTGTTGAAATAAACTTCTCAGAGCATTAAATCTCAGCGTTTCTGTGAGTTCATCCATTGATATTTTTTAGTTTGTTCATTCATTTATCTTTTGACCTCTAAATGGGGCTGATTGAACCACCTGCCTGCATTGGCAATGAGAAAAATCAGATCAGCCTCATGTTCTTTGCCTGCTCACTGGAGCAGCACTGACACCAGTGAAGAGCATAATGAAAATCAGAACTCTATGGATAACAAAATAAGTAAATAATAATTGATACTACTACTACGACTACTACTACTACCACTAATAATAATAACAACAATATGAAATGTAATAGACTAGAACATGATATATTCATATTGTCATATTCATAATATTATTATATTACATTACAGTTTGCATATCGTAATGGGCTTGGGGTTGAAGACGCCATCATCTACCTGCTTCACAGAGCCCACTCTCATCTGGACCAATCAGGCAGCACTTTGAGGGTCATGTTCTTTGATTTCTCAAGTGCTTTTAATACAATTCAGCCTGCGTTGTTATGTGAGAAGCTCCATAAGTTCCAGGTGGATTCCTCCACAACCTCCTGGATTTATGACTACCTCACAAACAGACCACAGTTTGTGAGACTGAAAGGTTGTGTGTCTGAGATGGAGGTCAGCAGCATTGGAGCACCACAAGGAACTGTTCTCTCACCATTTCTCTTCACACTCTACACCTCTGACTTCCAGTACAACTCTGAGTCCTGTCATCTGCAGAAATACTCTGATGACTCTGCAGTTGTTGGGTGTATCAGCAACGGACAAGAAACAGAGTACAAAGAACTGATCTGTCAGTTTGTGAAATGGTGTAGTAACAATCATCTCGTATTAAATACCAGCAAAACTAAGGAGATGATTGTCGACTTCAGGAGGAGCAAGAATCAACACAGCAGTGTTTCCATCCTGGGAAAGGAGGTGGAGGTGGTGGAGGAATACAAGTATCTTGGAGTTCAGCTTGACAACAGACTGGAGTGGAAATGCAACACAGAATACATCTACAAGAAAGGTCAGAGCAGACTCTACTTTTTAAGAAAGTTGAGATCTTTTAATGTCTGCACCAAGATGTTGCACATATTCTATAGGTCTGTTGTTGAAAGTGCAATCAGCTTTGCAGCCATCTGCTGGGGCAGCAGCATCAGAACCAGAGACCTGAAGAGAATCAACAAACTGATCAAGAAAGCTGGATCTGTGCTGGGTGTAACTCTGGAGCCGCTGGAACTGATTGTACAAAAAAGAATGCTGCACAAGCTGATGAAGATGATGGAGGACTCTTCACACCCTCTCCACGACACAGTGATCAAACAACAGAGTGTGTTCAGTGAGAGGCTTCTTCAGGTCCGTTGCAAGACGGAAAGATACAGAAGATCATTCCTGCCAGCAGCCATCAGCCTCCACAACAAGACTTAACACCTGTTATTATATTATTATTATTATTTCTGTCTGTTTTTTATTAAAAAAAAAAAAAAAAAAAGAGAGAGAGCCCTTACTACATTGAATTTCCCTTTATGGGATAAATAAAGTATTTTTCATTTCATTTTCATTTCATTTCATTGTCATAATCATATTGTCAGAAGGGTGTGACTGTTTTACAGCGTAGAAAATCTTTGATGATATTGAACTAGTTAAATGTTCATGACTATGCTTTGTGTCTGAGTTTATGCATACACTATGTCTAGGTGACCCATTCAACTTCAGTAATGAGTACTTGAATTCCATCTGTTTTTATTTGCTGTTCTTCTCCAAATATAAGGACTTTTTTGTATTTGTGTGAGTACATGGAATTTAAATACACTATGTTTATTTGTGTGCATGTGACTGTTTTTTTTTTTTTACCATCTGTTAAGAGGTGCAGTGTGTTCCCTGGACAGTTGCTTCCAGCAAACCCTCAGATTACAGCTGTTTACTACACAGACAGATTAACCCACTGAACAATAATAATCCCTCTCAACCAAGCTCTCCCTCTTTAACTCTACCATTATTTCAATCTCACATTCCTTCTTCCTGGAACCAGGAAAGGGGCGGACCAGTAGCGGCTCGGCCTCGGACCAGCAGCGGCTCGACCTCAGACCAGCAGAGGCTCGGCCTCGGACAGCAGCGGCTCGCCTCGCTCGACCTCGGCTAGCAGCGGCTCGGACCAGCAGCGGCTCGCCTCGGACCAGCAGCGGCTCGACCTCGGACTAGCAGCGGCTCGGCCTCGGACCAGCAGCGGCTCGGCCTCGGACCAGCAGCGGCTCGGCCTCGGACCAGCAGCGGCTTGGCCTCGGACCAGCAGCGGCTCGGCCTCGGACTAGCAGCGGCTCGGACCTTCGGGCTACTGTTCCAGGACTTTGACCCCGCTAGACCCGTCCAGCTGCGGGAAACTAGAACCGTTTGCGTCAGCACACGGGAGTGTTGATGGCATGTGTTCTGCACTCAACATCACTGGATTACCTGGCACCCCAAAGTCTTTTGTTTTAATTAACTGAATTTGTATAAGAACTTCTATTGATGAAAAGAAACATGGCTACTAAGAAGTTATCAGAAGATATGGAAGAAGTTAAAAAGTCCCATAACTTCCTGTCAGAGGAGCTGAGCAAGGTGGTAAAACAACAGGTGGGCCTACTGGAGTTAATTGATTAAGTCAGACAACTGAAGGCTGTGATAAAAGAAAAAGACAGAAAGATTGAAGAGCTGGAGAGAAGAGTAGACGATCTGGAACAGTATACAAGAATGGAAGACCTGGTGATATCTGGGCTGGAGATAAACCACTACTCCTACGCACGGATCACAGCAGGTGACAAGGAGGGAGAGGATGCACCAAGAGGTGAAAAACTCTTACTTGAGCAGCAAGTTATTAAATTTTTCAAGGATAAAGACATCCCCTTGGATAGTAATAATATATCTGCATGCCATACTATCCCACAAAAACAAAATAAGAGGCCAACCATTATAATCAAATTTGTGAACAGAAAACATAAAATTGAGCTGCTAAAGCTTGCAAAGAAACTGAAGGGAACCGGAGTATACGTAAACGAGCATCTCACCAAGAGAAATGCTGAAATCGCACGGCAGGCAAGACTTCTGAAGAAGGAAAAGTGCATCCAAGACACTTGGACAAGGAACTGTAAGGTATTCATAAGACTCAATGGTACACCAGAACAGGCTAAAGTTATTGCTGTCAGAGATATCAAGGATCTTGAGAGATATAAGTGAAAAATAATGAATTAGTGGAGAAATGTCTTTTTTTTTTTTTTGTTTGTTTGTTTATTTGTGTAATGTGATCCATGTGGG
This sequence comes from Hirundichthys speculiger, assembly GCA_018398805.1. Taxonomy (NCBI): domain Eukaryota; kingdom Metazoa; phylum Chordata; class Actinopteri; order Beloniformes; family Exocoetidae; genus Hirundichthys; species Hirundichthys speculiger. The sequence goes on along the minus strand of JAGFBZ010000811.1, from coordinate 13,776 downwards.
GAATAATACTTGGTTTCAATGAAAAATATACTACAGTTGTCTTGTTTCAAGCTGTTTTATTTCAGTGACAACGAGGGCGGGGATAGTACCAGAGGATTCTTATGAATATTAATGATATGCAAACATCTAGCCTCTGATTGGTTAACAGCACTGTGGCGCTCCCTCTAGTGGGTTCTCCTTCAATTGGTTTCCGTCAATTTAGATAGAGATGGCCTGCAACAAATAGTAAAACACGTGAAAAATGTCTTCAGAGACTGGGAATCACTGCCTTAGACAATGAGAATAACACTGACAAATACAAGCAAACAATTTCTTTTTTTTTTTTTTTTTGAGCTGTAGACAACAAACTTTGTGGATTTTTCTGAGAGTGTATTTTCCAGTGTTTGTGATGTCTGATTATTTTAGTCCTTGACTGTTTTTTTTCTTGAGATGACACACATTTCTTCAAGTGTTACTCATTTACGAAACACTTAAACTTGAACATTTTTCCAGTTACTCCTCTGTTCAGACATCTGCTCTGTTTAGTAAAAAAAATATAAAACATGAAGATGTACCAGGAGCACATGTTTTTTGTTAAGGTACAGGGCAGATTATTTTTCTAACAACTGTCTGCATATATATTAATGCTTAGTGCTATAATTTGGTAAAACCTTTTAAAGTCAGATATTGACAGATTTTGATCTTGCAGCAGATGTTAGTTTTCTTGTGTGTATCTGTGAGTGAGAGAGTGAATGTGTCCTTCACCAGTCCAATTTGACAGTATCTAAGATATTTCATTAAAGGTGGGGTAGGTGTTTTTTTTTTTTTTAACTAAATCTGATAATGTTCCAGTGACCAAAATGTTACATTTTTGGTTCTGATTTTTTGAGTGAGGATTTTGCTGATGTACTGCCTCTAGTGAACTGCAGTAGCTCTGGCTGAGCCACAGCGACGGGATCATCATACCGTGTACACAGAGAAATGGATTATCACGCAGATCAGTGGACTGACCGACCTAGATAATACTGATGGACTGCCTGTCACATACAAACACAGACACACATACACACATAAAGATGCAGTAAGAGGAGTCCTCCATCATCAGTGGCTCCCTTCACCCTCCTACTTTGTTGACATTCTCCTCCCTGCAGTCTGCCCATCTGTTTCTGTGCTCTCCTCGGCTCATCTCCACCAAGGTTTAATCAAGTGGAGACGCTTCTAAGTGGAATCATGCATACTGTCTGATAATGCTTGAACTGAAAATATGTGTTTCCTGTGACAGACACACATACTGACATAATATATCAGCTTGATCTGACTTTGTAAAACATTCTCCAAGATTAACCAGGGTGTCTGCATTACACTCAGTATGGGAGAGAGTGTGAAAGAAAGTGACATTTTGTTAGCAGGATAGACTGATGCCCTTAAGTTCCAAGGGATAGACCTGTGGTATCCTAGCAACATCCAATCCATTGGGCCCATCTTAATAATTGAAGCCAACTGTAATAGGGGGTGGGGTGGGGGGTGTACTATGTACTTTAATACTGGTCCCTTTTTCTCTATTATACTGGTGGTGTTGAGGGAGAGAGTGGATCCTTGACACCTAAGTAACCCCAGATAGGCAAAGAGGCGAAGAGAAATAGGCACATACACCTGGCAAATAGGAAACGCTGTCAAAGTGATCTCACACTGCTTTGGAGGAGATGCACTGATCAGAGAGGAACAAACATGGGCAAACTGTAATCAGTGATTTGCAGCGATGCACATCAATGCTATTTATCACACCCTCACACACAGACAGAGGCTGAGTTAGTATTAATGAAAAATCGACCAACTGGAACAATTACACACACACACACTCAATGACCAAGAGAACATATTGTGTAATTACAACAACACACAAAAACATGAAATGTGCATTTCAAATGACAGTAACTAGTTAGTGGTGACTTCAAATCACAAGATTAGTTAGCATGTCATAAGGTTCAGCTTCAACTTGTTAAAATCAGCGGATGTACTTTTGGCTTGTCTTTCTGCATGACAGCTGCCTTACAAAATTTAAAACCTGCATACAACCCTACAAATACCTAGAGTTTGCCAGATCAGAAACAAAATAAAGTAAACTGCAGTACAAATCTAGAATTCATGGGATGATTTCTCATAACAGACTCAGTCAAGCTATGCCTTCTCAATCCCAAAACTGATTTTGGAATTCACTTTTGAATTCAGTTACCTAATGTTCAGTTCAATTCAATTCAATTCAATAATAATGATCAATCCCCAAAGAGATATCACATAAAATATTTTATAAAAAATGCATATATGCTCAAACTGAGATTAAAACAGTTATGAAAAGTACATTATGTAGGATAAATATTCACTTTACACAGAGTAAGGCATAAAACAAAAGCTGTTTTATGAACATTTGAGCTCACATGACAACTGATAACTTTCCACTTTATCTATTCACTTAATCACACTGATTTAATCACTATCACAATAGAGATGTCCTATTTCTTAAACAGAATGAATGTGACTCAAAAAAAGCTTATAAATCTAATTCTATTAAATAAAAATGAACACCCCATGATATAAAGAATTCTATCAAATTACATAAAATAATAGCCAAGATAGAACCATTATGCCTGCTGCATAATGGATCTTTGATCTCTTCAAACTAAGACGCTTCTATAAATGTCAATCCTTTTCCTCCCTACTTTCATATTTATTTTCATTCTACGCAGACATGACGTCTGGTAAACATACCTGCAGTTAGTATAAAGTAGGGATGTCCCGATCACGTTTTTTGGGTCCCGATCCGATTCCGATCTTTTAATTTTGATGATCGGCCGATTTCCGATTTTTCCCGATCCGATTTCACTTCTTTTGAGTGGGCAAACAGAGTTTAATTTCCTATGCATTTTATTTCCTGTGTACATTAATAAATAGGCCTGCATCCAAGCTGAGATTAATAGCTTTTATCATCTCATAAAATAAACAATAACTTATTTAAACACTCTTCTTTCTTTCTTTTTTGTTTGGGAGAATTATTATAAAACACATTTAGTTACAGAACAGTGACTGTTCAACAGTCTCAGTACTAAAGAACATAGCACTTCATTTAAATAGCAGCAGGTGAACTTGGCTAGCAGTTTAAGGCAATGAAAACACTAACAGAAGTCTTTGCAATCAATGAAATCACATCAGAATAAAAATAACATAAAATATTAACTTAACTTCATTCAAGACCCGCTGCACATGTTCGCGCACCTTTGTGTCCTTTGTCGTTCATGTAATGACGGGAACGAGGCTCGAGGTAATTAATGAGCCGGTTAAATGCCTTGTATTCCACAAACTCCGTGTCCTCGGTAATACATTCCGCGATTAGCTCGGTGATTTTTCTGTATTTCTCCGAGTCTTTCGGGAGTTTCTTTCTTTTAAAAGTTTCACAGAGCGTTTGCTGCTGAAGCTGGTGCCACGGCACCACGGCACCTGACAGAAGGCTGCATGATCGGTGCTGCGTGATTTTTTAAGTGTCTGATTAAATTGGTGGTGTTGTAAACTCTCTTCTTACTTATCCATCATGATATATCAGCCTTCCACACGTTGCAAGTCACAGTTGAAGCGTCGGTCTTTGTAATTTTATAGTGCTGCCACACTGCTGATATTTTTGCTAAAGTTTATCCTGACGATGCCGCCGGTCTTAAAACTTTTAAGGTGGATACAAGACAGTGCTGCTGGGAAACCTCATTTCAGTGCAAATTATTAAATGTATATAGTTTAAAAAATATTTTTGTTTTTGTGTAATGTGATTACTTTATTAATTTGTGTTAATCAGGATCACTTTTTGAGGAAAAAAATAATGAAAAAAAGATCGGCGTGTTATAATAATGTTGATCGGCCGATCCGATCCACCTTAAATTTTTAAGATCGAAGGCCGATCCCGATCAGGGATCGGGATCGGGACATCCCTAGTATAAAGCAGGTCTCACGTGCCATGACTGTTATGTAATCCTTGCATGTCTGTGTGTACAGAGTCATAGAATGTCTCATGTTTCTTTCACTTTAACAGCACTGCTGTAGCTCCATCTATCCATTAATTGATTATATAAACCAGTTTTTCTTCCTAATCAGGGTCATGGGGTCCTACCCCAGCCTCTTTGGGGAAAGATGAGTGTACACCCTGGAGGGTTGACGATCCATTGCAGAATATCCACTTTAGTTAATTTTTTTTTAACTTAACATTATATTTATACAGATGTATTACATGATGTGAAGCTGCTCGTGCTGTACAGTCTCAAACCTTTCATCTTCCTGCTGTTGCACAGCAACAGAAAAGTTTGGGAGTCTTCTCTCTTCAGCTTTGACAATGACAGGAGGATGAAGTCAAACAGCTTGCCAAAGAGTATCAGTGGAGGGTTTATCAGACAATAATAATATATACCTGGACAGAATGTCCCAAAACTTAACAATTACCCAAATATATTTATTCAACAACTTTGACATTTATAATTTTTACTTTTAATATTCAAATTCAATAATGGAGATGGCAGAAAGTATATGAAATGACTTTATTGATGGAAGCCCAGGAAAACTATGCAAAGTCCATTGTTGCAAAAAAGTATGAGATTATGAGAATAATTCAAACTAGTGAGGTAATGTGTTCAAGTATTTACCACCTGTGCTGTTGTTTTAAATGGCAAAAGCCACTGCATTTGAATGTTTTCTAGACTTATGCATTGGCTTGATTTTTGATGCCCTGGGGTTTCTGCAACACAAACTTGGTGAGGTAGAGACCTTTTTATACAGTCTATAGTAGAGACATGGGAGTTACAGATGGGTTGAGTCAGACAGCGTCACCTCATATTTGTTTTTTTTAAACTGACATTTTTAAGTCATTTTTTAATTTTAGAGACTAAATAAAATAAATAACAATTACCAGTCTTTAAAAGCCCACCATAAATGTTCAGCTTTCCCCTATGAGACCATTAGGCTACCAATACAATTATTGTATGGCTCATATATAAGGAATACAAGTTAGAACTGCTTCAAAGTATTAAATGATTCTATATGCAATAAACCTTTTTTTAGGGATGCACAATAACTGTTTTTTTTTAAACCGATACCGATAATCGGTAACTTTCATCTCCTAAAGGCCAATACCAATAACACGCACATATACCTAAGATCAGGGGTGTCAAACTGATCCGTGACTTGCTCACGTTAGCACGATTTCAAAAACTCCATGGAGGCGATGGTTATGTTTCAGGTGGCTGGTCGGATTGGACTATTAAATCCTCTGCTATTTTCCCTCCTCATGGAATTCGCTTGGAGCATGTGTCACAAATAACCAGCCAACTATCTTCTTCTGAAACTTTAATGAAGTTCCATAAAATCGATGCCATGTTCTTTCTTTGTTTTCATCAGCATGCTGTGTCACAAGCTGCATTCAAGGTGTAATGTAAACTCCCCCGTTTCCTCCTCGTTTGCTAGTCATTCTTTCGGCCTTTTCTATTTTTTATGTGTAACATGTGGGAAAATACTGCGAATATCAATTCAAGTCAGCAACTACCCAAATTATGACTGAGTTAACAAGTTGTTTTCTGGGATGAGGGGGTATTCCTGATTTTCCTTATTGAGAATACGTTTTTCTGATTATGCGGATGTCACTTGAACATAACATTCACTGCCGGTCATTTGGGTCTCAGTGCAAGCAAGGCACTGCCATGTTGACAAAAATATATGTTATCAGGGTTATTCGTCATATCAGACTTATTGGAATGACGTCATAATTTCCTGTTATCGGCCTGATAGTTATTGTGCAACCCTACTTAAAAAAAAAAATCTTAACTTTATTTTTTTCAATGGGAACTGAAAAACCAAAAAAAAAAAAAAAAAAAAAAAAAAAAGATTTTGAATTCATTGTCATAATAAGGGCGGGTTTGAATCCCATTCGTGTCACGAAGGCGTAAAACTTGTGCCAAGCCAACCATGCTGATCACCCTGAACAGAGAGCAGCCGAAAGAACAAGAAGAAGATCATAATTACAGTATTCACTGTAGATGGGATATATACGCAAGTTAAGGGGCTTACATCCAGACGATCATCTTGTGGATCCAAATGAAATCATGAAAAGGTCTCATGTTGAAAGCAGCTATTTGAATATTCAGTTTAATCATGTATAGATAACATACCATCAACGAGGGGGTTTATTCTCTCTCTCTCTCTCTCTCTCTCTCACACACACACACACAAACACACAAATGCACAGAATCCATTCCCAACAGTGATTGGCTCTCCTGCTGAATCACACCAAGTGCATTGTGGGAAAAAAGCAGAGGCAGTTATGCTATATCTATTTCATGCCAACTATTCATTTTTCTCCCTCCATCCCATGTTTCTCTTTAATCTAAAAACATCTCCTGTCTCTGTGTTATCACTGCACAAGAGAAGCATCCAGCAGCTTTTTCCTCCATTACTCAATTTTTCCCAGAATTCACCCTTCTCAAGGTGACTGACTCACCACAAAGGTCTCCCCTGTTCACTACCCCCTCTACTTCATTTCATCCTCTCACTCTCCAAACTGATCATTGGCTCCTGCAGCAGCAGTCCCGATCAATTGATTTGCCTGGATCAAATGGCCATGCTTGCCTTTGAAAACTGAACATCCGCCTGGTCTCCCCCACCCCCATCACAGCCCATTTCACTCGCATCTTCTCTCTCTCACTCCACCCCCCTGATGGGAAAGCACAGCCAAAACATGGGAGTTTCCACTAAGCGCCCCCCCCCCCCCCCACCATGCAGACACACTACCCTCCTCCTCCTCCTCCTTCTCTCTTTGATGCAGCAGTCAGTGTTGTGTGCAGTGTCCCACTCTGCCGATCTAATGGACAGAGTTATAAACCGTGACAGACACCGTTCTACGACTCAGCCTGAGTGCTCTCTCATCTCAACCCCCCAAGCCCAATTTGGAGCAGAGATAAAAACCACTGTCCATCAAACTTCAGTGGGAAGGATAGACCATGACACCGTCTTGACTAAATAAATGTTACTTGATTTTCTTACACTACATGTTAGCCTGATGTTATAAGTCCCACATACCATAGCAACAATTCTATACCAGAAAATAACACCACAGTTGTAAGACCACCTAACCAAACAGGGATATGTGGCAATGCCTTAAAGTAATGGCTAATAATAATCATAATGCAACTGTGATTTTCCATAAAGGATGACATCATTAAGACTAAATTTAATGACTGGAACAGGATGTCCTTCATGAGCTGTCAGATCAACCAGGTTTTGTGAGGCTCCTGGAGGTATTACCTCTCTATATCTTCATGGAAGACATCTTTCTTTGGGACACATCATTTGACATTTTTGCAATTGAGGACTGAGATGGGCGGCTGAACATGGCTGTGGTACCATTTTGATGCACTTGTCTTTACCTGTCTGATACCCACACCTGGGTGGCCTGTTCATCTTCAAGCATTCTCAATAATGGCAACACAGCACACACACCACATTATGTAATGTTTGAATGAAAATGCATCAAATGGCAAGTGAACAAAATGAGAGAAAACCACAGCGTTCATGGCTTTCAGAGTCTCGGCCAGCACACTCTGCAGAGCTGGATTATTCATTTCCAACACACCAAATAATCCTCATTTATTGTGCAAAAACACAAACAAGACGCACAGCTTCGACTGCTTAAATGATCGAGACTTTCTGCAGTCAGACAAGGAGGGATGAAAACGGGGCTGCGGACTCGGGTTACATACTGATGTGGATAAATGCGCATTTTGCACGTACAAAGGATTTATTTCATGCCTGAAGTTGAGGATTTCTTCACGTTTCTGGCATAAAGCAGCGCATCTGCCCGACTTCTCCCTGTCACTGCCTTCACGGTAACACATTAACTGCTTATGACTGTTTAAGAATGCAGCCTTTGGACGACATATAAGGCATGTTCTCCGACACAGCTTATCCACACGTCAATCAAAGCATTTTAAACCCACATCCCTTCCGACAAAACTAAAAATGAAGAAAACCGAGGCTTGCGAGCCCCGAGTGAACGTCAAAACGTCCCCTCGATCTGATTTCACAGGTGGAAATGGCTGCTTGATGGGATAAGTTCATTGCGAGGTTCTCCCCGGACACCAGCGTTTGTTCTTCGGCTGCAGACAGACTGCTGAGACTGAATTACGTGAAACGGGGAGCGTTACTGTAACGTTACTTCACCGACTGGAGTGTTGGTGCGGCGGACTGACCCTCAAACACGCCCTCCTTATTTACATCAATCTCAGTCGCTGTCACAAAAAGTGTCGGTTTGGTGTTATAAACGTCGTTAATAGCAGACGTGATGACTTTCCGAGAGCGTCTAGATCCGTTTGTTTGATTGACAGTGTGAAAATATGTCGAACAGTGCACTGCGGTTATACCACGGTGGGGAGACTGGGTGGGGGGCGTTATTAGGGACAATAGACAAGACACACATATCCCACCGTGTTCAATGTCATTGTAACATCACCTATGCCTCCATGACACTTTAACCCTTTCCTCTTCGGTTACACAGACTCACCTTTTATGTTAGGTAGCTGACAAAGACATAACCGACATTTTAAGACACGGCTACGAGCGAAGGGTTTGACAGGAAACCCATCTCTTACCCCCATTTCGGCGCTGTCAGTTGGGACTCCTCAGAAGATGAATTGGTTTTGGACTTGATTAAACCAGAATAGCTGGATTTAATTAAGGCGAGGGGAAGGTCCAGAAAGCAAGTTTCTCGCTCTGACAACGAGAAGAAAATGTCCTCCGTCCGCTGTTACCGTTAGCTATCGCTGCAATGACACAAATCAATTAACTGGGAGAAAACTACGATAAAATATAATTTAAACGAGGAACAGACAAGAGATAACTTGATAAGATAATATTTCGTTGAAAACCTCGACAAAGCTTCACTCCCGTTCAGGTGAAAATAATAATTTTAAAAAAGGGCTCGTTTTCTTCGTTGTGAAACGTTAAAATGACACGCAGCCGTTGGTGACAGTTCACCAACCTTCTTCCAACGAGACGCGGATGATGCCGGTAGAAAGTAGTGCCGGGCAGCGGCTTTCTCCTTCGGATGCTGTCTCACTCCGCGGCTGTGCGCAGGCTGCCGCGATACTTCGATTGCCTCAGTCCATGTTACTCCGCCAACGAAGAGGTGAACAAGAGCTGAACGAATATAATGGTGTCGTATTCAAACGAGGGACAGACTGAACAAGCCAAATGGAACCCTCACTTTGAAATTACAGTTGTGAACTATTTAAGATAATTATTAAATAATAATTTAATAAACAATCACTTTAATTAAATAATAATTTAATGAATTAGAGCCAGTGACTGAAAGAATCTGGACAAAACTAATAAAGAGGGCCGGCTCTGTTCTGAAGCTGAGTCTGTTAATCAGTATACTTCATCAAATGAAAAACGTCATGGACAACCACAAGCATCCTCTTCACACCACAGTCGTTCCGCAACACAGTGTCTTCAGTCAGAGGTTTCTTCAGATCCACTGCAACACACACCGCTACAGGAGATCCTTCCTGAACACAGCTGTGATCACCTACAATAATCTTTGAAGAGGCTTTAATCATGACAACTACTAAAACAATTAAATGAACTTTTAAAAAAATTCTAATTTTATCATATAGACGCTTCTATACTGCTGGTTTTCAGGTTGAAAAAAAAAAGAAATCTCACTAACCTTCCTGGAGACCACAAAAACCCACTTCTTATGCTCTTAATTTCTAAACTTTCAAAAATAAAAAAAAAGGTTGTGTTCAAATTGGGGCTGGGCAAGTTAACGCGTTATTATCGCATTAACTCAGAAATTTATTAACGCCGACATTATTTTATCGTTGCATTAACCCATGTTGCTCACATGTTTGTTTTTGAAAAGTCTGTTACTGGCTGCTGCTGAACCGGAAGACATTGGCAGCTAAAACAGACATGGAGAGCGGTAAAAATCTGTGTACTTTAGAGTTCAGGTAGCAACTCAGGTAGAAATATTAACAATTCTGTCTGAAAACAAAAATTCTGGACTGCAACAAAACTTTTTGCGTCATTCCTCCATGTTCCATCAGATCTGCTCCATGTGTTCACTGTCCTGCTGTTCTCTAGCTGGTTACTGCAGTGCAGCTCCATCTAGTGGCACAGATGTGTAATGACAACTGAAAGTCCATTCCTCGATTATAAAACAAATTCAGTCCTCTGGTCCGTTTTTTTTTTTTCATATTTTTGATCCAAGTCTAAAATTGAAATATAGATATTATATAATATATATATATATATATATAATAAACAGGCATTTTTTTCGTTATTTTTGTGTTAGATTTAAAAACACTAACAAAAAAATGTCACTTTTTATTTATTTATTTATTTTATTTTGATTGACAATGAAAATGGAAAGAATGAATGCTCAAACAAAAAAACTACACCGATTGGTAAAGTTACTGAACTTTTACATGGACATTTTCATTTTAAAGTTGATTCAAGATTCAACAGAAACAAGGTTATTTGTAACAACTGCCAAGTTAAACTCCCCGTTAAAAGTTTCTTTCTGCTGTTACCTCAGAAATTGACTGTTTTAATGTTCTGATTGTGCTGAGTCACAATCATTTTGTTGGATTTTGTTTGTAGACTTTTTTTTTTTTCATTTTTTATAAAAACAATGACATTAATGCCCTGGCAGTGGCAATGAGCTTTATTTTATTTTACATTTTTTAAGATGAGATTTACACTAAATATGTGTTACTGACAAGTGCTGATGTTAAAAGTGTTTGAACAACAAATGTTATGACACTTTAGTTCATATGGCAGCAGAACATATAAATAAAGAGCATTTTACACTACTTTTGAATTCATTATTTGATTTTGCGTATACAACGCGATTAATCGTGATTAATTAGGGAAATAATGCGATTAATCGTGATTAAAAATGTTAATCTTTTCACAGGCCTAGTTCAAATTAATCTCTTTATTTAACTTTATTTTTGGGCAATGCTCTTCATCTGACTTTTTTCGTAATTTTGTAATACAATTTTGTGTTGAGTGTTGACAAATATATTTTATTTATCCTGATTTTTAAAGTAAATTGAATGGGAATGACTGGATAAACATTCAACACTGTTGAGGCTGTTTTAACTCACAACAGCACAATAGAGAAGACAGCACAGTCTCGGACCCCCCCCCCCCCCCCACATGATCTTTTGACTAAGTGATGTTTGACAACTTAAACCCAATTAAGTCTTTTTCTTTTTTTTTTGTAACTGATGAACAATAAGTCGCTGACTAAGATGAAAAGCTGCTAGCTGAATGATTTCTTTCTACACTCATCTACACAGGGAGGCAACTTGAGAAAGGATTTTTGATCTTCCATCTAAAGCCTGCAATTAGTGTCACTCACAAGGGTGTGAAATTATTCATTTCTCACCTGCTATAATGTTAATTGGTTATACAATGCTGGGCACTGTCTGCCAGAGCTACATAGAACGCTGAGGTGAAAAAACAGTTTATTGCAATGAAGAAATTGTTGTAATTGGGCTTAATTTTAGACACTATAAGTATGAAGTTTGCTTAAAAATCGGCGGGAACTGTTGCAGTTGCTAGGCATTTAACTCAACTATCTGACCATTAAGTTGACCAACGTAACCTCTGGAGGGTTGCAGAGAGGAGGGAGCTTATTTTGAAATTCTCTAGGACTCATGTCACAACCACAGGTCTATTGTCAGCCACAGGACTGCCGTAGTATGGCAGTATGGGGGGGGGGGGGGGGGGGGGGGGGGGGGGGGGGGCTATAGCTCAGTTGGTAGAGCGGGTCGTCCAGTCACTGGAAGGTTGGCAGTTCGGTCCTGGATCCAACTGTCCACATGTCAAAGTGTCCTTGGGCAAGACACTGATTTGCCCCCAGTGGGTCTGGCAGCACTGCTGTATGAATGTGTGTGTGATGGGTGAATGAGAGGCCATTGTAAACCGCTTGGAGGGCACTTTGATGGTGTGGAGAAAGTGGTATGTAAGTGCAGTCCATTTTACCGTTTACACTCGCTCAGTAAACCACAATCACTTCTGTGCGTCAAAGCTCTTACATCTGTATTTACTTCAGTACTTGCTACTTTGAGTGCACAAGTGCTTCCTGAGATGTATGTCGGGAATCACTTGACAGTATGTAGCCATACTGTAGAGTATGGAAATGGAAATGGTGTTTCTGAAAGTCAGACGGTTGAGTGTGGAAAGCAGAGTACAAAGTCTTCAGGTCCTTTTTGACCCAAAATTATATTCGTCATATTATTATCTAAGGTTAGCGTTCATAGAATTTTGCAGCAGCTGTGCCCCTCTACATCCTCCATAGATAAAATACATTTAATCATAAATGTATATGTGATTTATGAATGTTTGTAACACCTGTGGTTTTTGGGGAAACGGACCTGGCACAGAAAATGAAGCTTAAAGGTCACAATATGGAAACTTCTGGCACAGAAAACTCATGCACACCTACAGGCCCACGAGCATGTCTCTGAACAAGTATGCGTGCACACACGCATCCACACACACACACAGCATATATTTTTTTCAAAGCTGCACTTGTGTAAGCAAATTTATTTACTATAAATGCAGTCTTCTTTTGCTTATTTGACTAAAACTGATCAATTATACTGAATAAAAGATGAAAATTATACATGAATGTGTTGGTCTTAAGTTGCTTAAAAAGGTAAAAGAAAAAATGTGTTCATTATTGTACCTCTAAGTCACATCAAATTGTTCTGAATTCATTCCAGGTCCTGCTCCAGGTTTTTTCTCTTAAAGTTGAGTTTTTCTTTTTTGCCACTGTTTGCCTTGAAGGTTTTTTTTTTTCTCCCGCTGTGGGAGTTTTTTTTACTTGCCATTCTCCTTGATTTGGATTTAATATTATAATTTTAGTTAATGATATTTGCTCGAGGGTCATGATCTGGGTCTCTGTAAAGCACCTAGAGACAATTGACATTGTAACAGATGCTATACAAATAAAATTGATTTGAATTGAATTCAAATTCAGCAAGACTATATATAACTTTGAAGAGTCTGGAAGTTGATTACATGTAAGTGAGCAGTATCTTTGGGCTGCTGGATGACTGTGGTTCAGCTGAGTGGTTTGCAGGTTCAACTCCTGACCTGCACCCCTTTGCTGCATGTCTTCCCCACTCTCTCTGCCATGCTTTCCTGTCTATCAACACTGGCAATAAAGGCCACTAGAGCCACAACAAACTTTTTTTTTTTTTAAAAAGTGAGCACTATCTTTAAATGCCCCCTTTTCCTAATTTGGTAAAGTGATAACCACAAAGCTCCAGAGTAAATGGCCTGAAGTGAAGATGCATGTTAACATGACCATTATCAAGCACAGACAGAAAGGTGCCTGAAGTCCACAAACAAACCTCTTTTGGGGTTTGAATGAAAGTCAATACTTGAGTTTTTAAATCAAAAAGTAATTTCAAGGTTGTGGTGTTGCTTGCAATTTATAAAGTGCTGTCTTTATCTTAGCATTAGATGAACAGAAGGAGGTCTAATGAGATGGAGATATCAAAAAAGTAGAAACTAGCACTGCAATTATGATGAAAGTACGTACATTTAAATGTATGTACAGTATTTACACTTACATCAATCAATGTTTGGCAGCATGGGAAGCACTTCCATTCTCAGGTGGGAGGAAAAAGTCATTGCCATTGTGATCATTTGAGAAGCCATGTGTAATTTACGTAAAATGTGACAGCTTCATCCTCA
>JAGFBZ010000810.1:75000-82437 GCA_018398805.1 Hirundichthys speculiger | reverse complement strand
TACATACTGAGCATGCTCAGTCTTTAATAGAGGATTATAATTAAGGCCAACTAATTCTGACAATTTAGGAGAAATATTTAATTCTAGATATTTATTATTGTTTGTTTTAAATGATAGAAGTTCTGTTTGGGCAGCCACATCCCAACTACTGAGGTTGTCATAGAATGTCATCTGCATATAAACTAATCTTTTGTGTTGCATATCCTGTCTGTATTCCTGAGATTTTACTATGTTTACGTACGGCTGCTGCAAGAGGGTCTATGAAAAAAGCAAATATGGATGAAGAAAGTGGGCATCCCTGCCTTGTACACTAACTTCCGGCTTGAGTGAACGCTGGCGTGAGTGACTGCCGCTGCTGCTCTCCGGATTTTTAATTTAACTTTTTATTCCCGTCTCGACTCTTGTGATGGTCATTCTACTCTAATTTTGCTGCTCTTTTGTATTTTACATTCTGACACCATATTATATTGGATTACTTTACATTTGTGTGGCTTTTGAGCCTACCTGTGACCCCCGCGGCTCGTACTCCTCGACCTGGCTGCTCCTGCTCTCTGGACCCGATTTCTGTGCCAGTATGTGGATTAACAGGTTGGCCATGTGGTCGCTATTTTTCTGGATCATCCTGCTTTTTCAAACTAACTTCTCAACATCCCTGCTTCAATATTCGGCTGCTGAGCTCCTGAAACTTCGCCTCCACTCGACTGCTCCATCATCGAGTTTGCAGCTTTGCCCCGACGTTGCTCGTCTTCCTCGACGGAGATACATCCACCGTGGGTCCCGACGGAGTTTCAATATTGATGAATCTTCTACCATCAAGTCCTTCTGGTCTTCATCTCGCCGTCAACCGAGGTATCGCTCCAGGAGAGGGGACCACGGTGTGCTAGCCAACCTAGCCAGGTCGGCTAACATTCCCTACACGAGCAACAACAGTAATCTCCGTTTCGGACTATTTAACATCCGCTCACTTTCGAGTAAAGGACAGCTCCTTCAGGATATCATCATTGACCGCAAGTATGACTTTTTATGCTTGAATGAAACATGGCAACAACAACATGACTTTTCCCAGCTGAATGAAGCCACGCCCCCTGGGTTTGTTTACATCTGTCAGCCCCGTGTCACTGGCCGTGGGGGAGGTCTCGCGATGATCTATCGAGAGAATTGGAAAGTCTCGTCTGTTTCTTTGCCAGCATACCAGTCTTTTGAATCTCTTGCCTTAAAACTGAATGGTCCTTCTCCTACCATAATTGCCACCGTTTACCGTCCACCCAAACCCAACTCTGACTTCATCAGTGAATTTTCTACTTTTCTCACTCAGATATCCTCCCTCTCCTCTAATATAATTGTACTTGGTGATTTTAATATACATATGGACAATTCCAATAACTGCTTCACCAAAGACTTCATATCTTGCTTGGAAAGTTTTGGATTACAGCAATTAATCAACTTTCCCACCCACTCAAAAGGACATGTTCTGGACCTCATCTGCTGCTCTGGTGTTTCTCCTTACAATTTTTCTGCAGTTGACCTTCCCATTTCTGACCACATGCTCATTTCATTCATGGTTAATGTCAGTCTATCCAAAATTAAACAACATCGCATCATCTCATTCCGTAATATTAAGGACATTAACTTAACTTCATTGGATACTGGGATTGCTAATCTTCCTTGCTTTAACTCCACATCGACTCTGGACGAACTGCTCTCTCACTACAATAATGGCCTCCACAATCTATTGAACACCCTGGCACCCTTAAAAACCCGGACAGTCTCCTTCACCCAATCTGCACCTTGGTTTACACCTGAACTCCGTCAGATCAAAGCCAAATGCCGCCAACTGGAACGGCTTAGCAGAAAAACTGGTCTCACCGTTCATAAGGATTTGTTCAAGAATCACATTCTCTTCTATAAGGACTCACTCTCCTCGGCAAAATCCACCTACTATGCAGATTTAATTAGACAAAGCCACGGAAACACTCGAGCATTATTCACCTGGGTTAACAAAACCCTACGCTCACCAGACTGTTTTCCTCCTCATTTCTACTCAACAGACTTCTGTAATTCCATTGTGGCATTCTTCAGTGAAAAGATTGACAGTATTCATCAGAAATTAGCCCCTCTCATATCAGCACCGTCACCCTTCCCAGTTTTCAAAATCTCTTTCTCTCAGTCGTTCTCCAGTTTCAAACTTCCCTCTGTTGCTGACATAACAGACCTCATCCATAACTCTAAACCGTCTACCTGTCAGCTTGATCCTCTCCCCACCTCTCTGGTCAAAGCCTCCATCCATTCTCTGTCCCCTATAATAACTGCTATAGTTCATTATTCCCTTAACTCTGGTATTGTTCCCTCAGCTCTCAAATCTGCCATAGTAACTCCAATTCTCAAAAAACCTGGTGCTGACCCTAATAATCTCAACAACCTTCATCCCATCTCCAATCTACCTTTTGTTTCTAAAATTCTAGAAAAAACTGTTGCATCTCAGGTTCATAATCACCTCTACCACAACAACCTCTATGAACAATTCCAGTCTGGTTTTCGTCCATTTCATAGCACTGAAACAGCACTTCTCAAGATCACCAATGACCTCCTAATCGCTGCAGACACTGGACTCATCACCATTCTTATCCTCCTTGACCTGAGTGCAGCCTTTGACACAATCTCCCACACCATCCTCATTGACAGATTGGCCACCATTGGACTATCCGACACACCCCTGTACTGGTTTAAGTCATATCTTTCTGGACGCACTCAGCAGGTTCAACTGAAAACATTTACATCACAACCTGTCCCCCTTTCCTCTGGTGTACCCCAAGGCTCAGTGCTTGGACCTCTCCTATTCATCATCTACCTTCTCCCCCTTGGCAGTATTTTCCATAAATATAATATACATTTTCATTGCTACGCGGATGACACACAGCTCTACCTGTCCACCAAACCCACCTCTTCTCTCCCACCGACCTCCCTCACCGACTGCCTACAGGAAATCAGTTCCTGGTTCTCCTACAACTTCCTCAAGCTTAACAGTGACAAAACTGAGCTCCTCCTCATTGGCACCAAATCCACCCTTTCAAAAATAGACAGTTTATCCATCTCTCTTGACAACTCCTCAGTTTCCCCCTCCCCTCGGGTTAAGAGTCTGGGTGTCATCCTTGACAGTACACTTTCATATCAGTCCCACATTAATAATGTCACCCGCTCAGCCTATTTCTACTTACGGAATATCTCCCGTCTCCGCCCATCTCTCACACCCAACAGTACAGCTATCCTGGTTCACACTCTGGTTGCATCCCGCCTGGACTATTGTAACTCCCTGCTCTTCGGTTTACCAGACATATCCATCCATAAACTACAACTGATATGGATTGATATGCTGCGCATTTGGGCGAAATCAACTAATGCCGATGTCATTGTTCTATCAGAAACATGGCTCACTAAATCACACTCTGATAAAGCCATTTCTATTGATGGCTATAACATATTCAGGGCTGATCGTCCCAAGAAAGGAGGGGGTGTTGCAATTTACTGTAAATCAAAATTTAATGTAAATGTTTTGCTATCCAAATCAGTCAGTAAACAGTTTGAGTTCTTAGCCATAAATCTTGAGGTCTCGAATGGGTTTTACTTAACTGTGGTTGGTTGCTATAGACCTCCTTCAGCTACTGCTGATGCACTAACCTCCTTGACTGAGTCGTTAGCTGATCTCAAATACAAGGAATTAATACTGACTGGTGATTTAAATTGGAATTGGCTTAGTCCTAAATCTGATACTTTTAAAGATATCTGCATTTCACTCAACCTAACACAGCTAATTGAGGGCCCCACGCACCTTAATTTGAAATTTCCTGATAACTCATCTTTGATTGACTTGCTTTTGACTAATGCTCCGCACAAGTACTCTATGTCAGGTGTCTTTGCAAATGACATAAGTGACCATTGTGTGATTGCTGCTGTCAGAAATGGCAAGGTCCCTAAAACTAAACCCCGTATTTTAATTAAGCGTAACATGAAAGCCTTTGTTGAACAGGGGTTTTTAAATGATCTTTATTATTTTAATTGGGGACGTATTGAACTAATTAATGATGTAGAGTCTGCATGGAAATTTTTCTCTGATGGGTTTTCTGTATTGATTGACAAGCATGCTCCTTTTAAGAAATACAAGGTTAAAGGGAGGGACAACCCATGGTTTACTCCTGATTTAGCTGAGCTTCTGTATAACAGAAACCTGGCCTGGGCCAGGCTAGAAAGACCGGTCTTGAGGCTGATAGGCAAATTTTTAGGCAACTGAGAAATCGTTTTTACATCTCTTGTCAAAAAAGCCAAGTCTAATTTTTATCTCTCAGCAATGACCAAAAACTTAAATGACCCAAAGAAATTCTGGAAAGTGATCAGTTCTATTTCAGCCACTGATAATCACAGTGAATTACCATCTTGTATAGTTGATGACACCACAACCATTACAGATAGGAATTCTATACTCGACTCTTTTAATAAGCATTTGTTTGCATCTGGTTCCTTGTTCTCTAGGTCTTTCCCAACTAGCACACAGGTTTCTAGTTCTGGGCCTTCTGCTGCCGATGCTGGTCATAAGCCCGGTGGCCACTTGTCTGCAGGTCAACCCTCCTTTAACTTTAGGTTGTTCTCAGTTGAAGAGGTCCACAGAGCACTTCTTTCTCTTGATATAACTAAATCTGCCGGCCCTGACCATATGGAACCATACTTTTTAAAGTTAGCAGCTGATTTTTATGGCTAGACCCCTCCAGTATCTTTTTAATCTTACGATCACAAGTAATTGCATTCCAGACACTTGGAAGGTTGCCAATGTCGTACCACTGTTAAAAGGAGGGGACCCTACATGTCTAAATAACTATCGACCCATTTCTAAATTGTGCATTCTGTCAAAGGTCCTTGAAAGCTTAGTTAATGATCAATTGAAGGATTTCCTCAGTTCCAACATATTCTCTCGCCATATCAATCTGGTTTCAGGAAACAATACAGCACTATTACAGCCTCCCTAAAATTCACCAATGATGTAATAGATTCATTAGATCACAAAAAATATTTGTACAGCCCTTTTTATTGACCTTTCCAAGGCCTTTGACACTGTGGGACCACTTTATTTTGAGGCACGGCTGCTTGACATCGGGCTCTATCGGAACAAGCTGTTGGCTGGTTCGATAATTATCTCTCTGACAGAAAGCAATGTGTTTGTTTTGAAGGCAGCTCATCATCCTTATTAAATCTTTCGACTGGTGTGCCCCAGGGATCAGTTTTAGGGCCAATATTGTTTATCATCTATGTGAATACACTGGGCAGTAATATTCCTGATGCTAAACTTCATTTCTATGCTGACGACACAGTGATTTATTGCTGTGGCTCCACCCTTGTCGAATCTCTAATGAAGTTACAGACTGCATTTAACCTATTAGAACATCAACTATTTGACCTAAGACTTGTTCTAAATGCCGAAAAAACTAAACTCATCATATTTTCTAATGGCAGAAAGACAACTGAACCTTCTCCTAGTATTTTATCTTTGCAGGGGTGGTGAAATTGAGCATGTCCCTTCTTACAAGTATCTTGGAATTTTAATTGATGACCGATTGTCTTTTAAATTGCATGTACAAAACCTAGTAAAAAGACTAGGGTTAAAAGTTGGATTCTTTTTTCGTCACAGGTCGTGTTTTTCTTTTGCTGCCAGGAAAAAATTGGTTGCTGCTACCTTCTTGCCTGTACTTGATTATGGTGACCTTTTATACATGAACGCTCCTGCAAACTGTTTATGTTCATTAGATTCTGTGTACCATAGCGCTTTAAGGTTTGTTACAGGTTGTAAAGCCCTCACTCACCACTGCACTCTATATGCTCGAGTAAAGTGGCCCTCTCTGGCAGCACGGCGCCTTTCACATTGGTATATTTTTATCTACAAAGCAATTTTGGGACTACTGCCCCAGTACCTCAGTGAATATATTTCTAAAACTAATTGCAATTACGGCCTGCGTTCCAATGATTTTTATTTACTAAAAGTGCCCAAAGTTCGCTCTGTGTTAGGGAACACAAGTTTCAAGTACTCTGCCCCTGCTTCCTGGAACTCTCTGCAGAACACGCTGCACTTGAAAGAACTTATCGGTCTTGGAACTTTTAAGAATTTTATAAGAAACCTTGAAGCTGCTTCACACCAAAATTGCACTTGTTTTAACTGAAAACCTTTAATTTTATTATTTTTACCATTTTATTGTATTTAATGCTCAAGTGGATTTGTATGTTTGTGTTTATTTGTCATTGTAACTGTTTTTGGCTGCTGTTTTGGCCAGGCTTCTCTTGGAAAAGAGGTCATTGTACCTCAATGGGACCGACCTGGTTAAATAAAGGCTTAATAATAATAATAAAAAAAAAAACAACTGGCTCAAAACTCTGCTGCCAGAATCATTTCCAGAACACCCTCTTCCAGTCATATAACACCTGTTCTACAGCAGCTCCATTGGCTTCCAATTAAATTCCGAATTATCTATAAAATCATTCTTCTCACTTTCAAGGCTATCAATAACCTCGCTCCCCACTATATTGCTGAGCTCCTCCACATCAAAATTCCCACCCGCACTCTCAGGTCCTCCTCCTCTATCCAACTCTCCATCCCACCTGCTCGCCTGTCCACCGTGGGGTCGAGGGCCTTCAGCCGCTCAGCCCCCCGCCTCTGGAACGCACTGCCACTGGACATTCAACACTCGGACTCTGTCACTACATTCAAATCACGCCTTAAAACTCACCTCTTCAGACAAGCATATCTGCGGACTGATTTATCATTGGACTAATAATCTCACTATTACTTTTTGTTTTTGTTTTGTACTGCATTTATATTTTTTAACTATCTTGTTTTTATTAATTATTTTATGGATCTTTGTACGGTGACCTTGAGTGTCGTGAAAGGTGCCTCTAAATAAAATGTATTATTATTATTTATTATTATTTGTAAGTGAAACGCTGTGACATTATGCCGTTTGTAGAAACTGTTGCCATTGGTGAGTTGAAGAGAATTCTTATCCAATGGATTAATGAATCGCCAAAACCAAATTTTTTAAGTGTTTGAAATAGAAATTCCCAGCTAACCTTGTCAAATACTTTTTCTGCGTCCAATGAGAATATTGCTGTTGGTGTGTTTGTTTCTGACGCATGATGAATTAAGTTAAATAGTTTACGTAGATTAATACAGGACTGTCTTCCTTTAATGAAACCTGTTTGATCCGAGTGGATAATGAGTGGAGTTATTTTTTTCTATTCGGAGTGCTAATAATTGTCTTATGATTTTTGTATCTGTATTATGTGGATGATAACTTGATAAAAATGTGGGGTCGTTTTAGCATTAAAGAAATAAAAGCATTATTCATTTCTGTAGGAAGCTGAGATTTTTGCTTGATGTCCTCTGGCAGTCGTATAAATACT
>JAGFBZ010000810.1:0-70000 GCA_018398805.1 Hirundichthys speculiger | reverse complement strand
CAGATTAAATTGCATGGAACATTTGCGGGATGTTTTAAAGACGCGGACGTGTTGTTTTGTTGTTTGTTGGATCTAAAATGCAAAACTGGAAAAAGCTATTTCATGAAATGTGAGTTTCAACATTCGTCTCACTTGATTTATCCTTATTCTTATTCTTATGATAATGCAGCTGCAGATTCAAGGATTTAATTATAAATTAGCATAATCATTTTCATGTAAATGTTGACTAATATGCAAACAGAAAAATTAATATATTACAGGCTCAACAAGCAAAGGAGTTTCATTCATCATCACCGGTTTGGACGGTTTTTATTTTATAGGATATATTTGTAAAACCACGAACCACCAACAGCTCTGAAACATCTCATTGTCAGAGTCCTCCATAAGTTGTCACATTTTTATGGGGTTCCATGAATGCCAAAAATATGTTCAAGTACTCACTGTTTATGGCCATTGGTTGTTTGTTAAGACGTGTTTATTTAACTTTCAACAATACTCTGGTCGTGTCAAAGCTCTTTTAACAACTACTTTGTCTATGTAGATGCTCACTTGGCTTACACTTCTGTTTTCTCCTTACACTCACTGTCTGATTGTGTCACCTGTTTTTCACATTATGATGCATCGTTGGTACGTGTCGTTGCTATGCGTCGTTGGTACATGTCGTTACTATGCGTCGTTGCTATGCGTCGTTGCTATGCATCGTTGCTATGCGTCGTTGCTATGCGTCGTTGCTATGCGTCGTTGCTATGCGTCGTTGCTATGCGTCGTTGCTATGCGTCGTTGCTATCATAACGAGAAAAACAGGTACCAACAGCATAGCAACAACAAGTACCAACAACACGTACCAACGACGCATCATAATGGCTCAGAACAACGACGCATAGCAATGACACGTACCAATGACACGTACAAACGACACGTACCAACAACACGTACCAACGACGCATCATAACGTGAAAAACAGGTGACACAATCAGACAGTGAGTGTAAGGAGACAACAGAAGTGTAAACCAAAGTTAAACAGATACAACCAAACGTTAAGCCAAGTGAGCATCTACATAGACAAAGTAGTTGTTAAAAGAGCTTTGACACAACCAGAGTATTGTTGAAAGTTAAATAAACACGGGGAAACGTCTTAACAAACAACCAATAGACATAAAAAGTGAGCACTTGAACATATTTTTGGCATTCATGGAATCCCATACATTTTCATATTTCATGGCATCCTGTCCAAAAATTTCCACCCAGTGCTTTGAGGCGGTATTACTAAAGTTATTAGCTGAACCAAAATGGGGACTAGTTTGTCAACCGTCCTGAGTTTACATTAAAGTTAACAGTATTATACTTTTATTAACTGAAGAGTAAAGGCTGATAAGTACAACCCCTCCTCCGTTTGTTTTTGATTTGCTCCGGTTTCTTTTCCAGCCTTTCGTTGATCCTGTTCCAACTTTTTCCAACATTTTCTGTGAAACGATAAAATATCTCAGTTTCAACTTCTGAGATGCTCTTTATGTTCTACTGGGAATAAAATATGCCTTGATGAGATTTGTTCTGACAGTGATCCCTCGCCAATTTGCGGTTTAAGTTATGCAGTTTTAGTTATTCTCTGATTTTTCAGAAATATATAATATAAAAAAAAATTAAACATCACAGGATGTTGTGCGCATTCTCTCACAGTGAAGAAATGCTGTGAGCCAGCCTGGCCCCTTTAAAAAGGTGGCCTTATGGGTAATGTAGTGTGTGTGTCGTGGGACGGCAGAATGAAAACAGGGTTAGATGAAAAGTGTAGTTAGCATCAACAGCAGCCCAGCGTGTATAGATTTACATTCTCTGTTAACCGACAGGAGCCCAACAATACAACCTGTGTGATGTTACAAGTTCCTGCAGTGCCAGAATAAAGTGCTCGTTCCATGCAGAGAAAACCAGACTTTTTCTTTTGTTGTTGTTAGCGTGTTAGCCACTAATTACGAGTCAAAAATAGCACAATAGCAGTGGTTTCTTTACTACGGTTCAGAGACCAGAGGCTGTGAAGGTAACAGAAAGACCACAGTTGAGCCTTTGTCTTGTTTCGCTGCAGTGTCTCGCTACTTTTTTGGGGTTTTTAAACATATTTTAAACACATTATTTAGGCTCGGGGGGCTCCGGCTCCAGTTTGCGGATTTTGGTTCGGGGGGGGGGGGGGGGCATTTATTCACTTTCTACACGAACTAGTTCAGTTCATAGTTCACAGAAACTAAAATGAACTAGTTCAGTTCACCATTTCAAAAAATGAACTAAATAGTTCATTTTTTATTCTTTTTTAAATTCTTTTTTAATGTTGCTGGGAGCAATTATTTGTCAAAATGATTACCACTGTCCATATACTACCCCACCACAAACGGCAATTATTTTTCATTTTATCTGTTTATCTGTCCAAAATTATGTGTCCATTTCAGAATCCTTAACCAACCAGGGTTCACATTAGCATTGAAGGGACAGCCAATGTAAAACTGTCATTTCCCTTTCAGCTTCTCTCTACAGCAGCCGTTCCCAAACTTCAGAATACCAAGGACCAATTTGAAATGTGAAAAATCTCCACAGCCCACCGAAACCTTTAATCACAACTGTGATCAACATACAAGACCAGGAACCATGATCTGATATTAATGTAAGGGGTCAACAAATAAGGTGACACTTGTCATATTAAGTTAAGATGACAGTAGAATAACACTTAACTGGTTTGTTTTATTACTTCTTAATCTTTTAAATCATGTCATTAATATTTTACAGTAATTAAAAACATATTAAAAAAAGATCAAGGATTTAAAACACATTTGTTTAATTTTAATGGCCCACCTGCAGTACCACGACGGCCCACCAGGGGGCCGTGACCCACACTTTGGGAATCACTGCTCTACAGAATATTAAAAATATGAGGAAAAACTTGCTGCCAAATGGTCTTTATTATAAGATGAAAACTGGTACCGCTTCTCCAGCTCTGGGTAACTGTAGCTTTTATCTTCCTTCATGATCTTTTTAAATGTTTGATGATGTAATTATTAGCGTGAGAGCAGCGACAGCCATGTTGCCATGTTTGATTGATTTCCTCAGATCCATATCAGGCTCGTTTGTGGTGGATTTTAAATGTGGTTCGCTGGAAACCTGGAACGGTTTTGACCGTGCGTGAACTTTAAAAGAGCGTCGTTCACAACTGCCCAGATGAACTTGTTCACGCCCCCCGCTGGTGAAGGAGAAAGAGAGCGTGCTCAGTTCACGTTCACACAAAATATGAACTAGTTCGTGAACTTTCGTTCAATGAACGCGTTCAGGTACGACGCTGCTTGTATCCTGGCAGGGCCGGTTCTGACAGACACCAGATACAGTCTGGTGGTCAGAAACCAACCGTAAGGAGGTTCTGGAAACCCGTTACGACAGCTGCTCGTGACCTCATGACAGATTGGTCGATTCTCTCCATCCCCAACATTTCTCACCAGAAGATTCAGAGTCCCCCCCCATTGTTGTTTTTTTGTGACCTCGCTTATTCTTACTCGAGTTCAAGTGAAACCATTTTCTTGCGCTGCAGGCCACAAGCTCCTCAAACTCTTGCATTGTGCAGCATATCCAGCGAGGAAATGACAGGGATGCCGCCGTGACTACAGAGAAGTCATACCCGTGTGCTTGTATGCACATCTTGTCGTGCACATCCTGTCTTGTCTTACTAAGAGAAGTAGTTTCCTGCACTGCTGCACTTCCAACAGATGGCCATTACCATACTGATGCACAGCTCAGCTGTGGGCCGGGACCTTCTGTTTTATAACACCGTTATTCTATCCAGGCTGTCCGGCGACATTTATCATCAAGCATTGAAGCCTTCCTTCCATGACAGTAAAGATATGCGTTTCAGGAGATTTACTGTTTATTTGTTTGAGAGAGTTTGAGGTTTCTGCTTCGGGGGAAAACCCCCCCCCACTTTTTCTTCAACATTGTTAGGGAAGTTTTAGCACCAAAATGGAGCCGGGAGGACCCGGGCCTCTTTGATCAGACGGGCGCGGAGAGCTCGGATGCGCCCGTGTAGCAATTAGCTTTGGCAGGATGTAACAGGCAGGAGACGAAAGAAAGACAGGAGGACAGAGAAAACAGAAAATAGGACAACAGGAAGTGAGTATTTCTGCAGCCCTGAAAGCTCGTGTGCCAGAAGCCGCTTTTGGTTTGATCTCATACGCGTTCGTGCAAATAATGCGAACGCAAAGTCGCTTTCCAGGTCCGCTGGAATAACTTCACGTGGTCATGTGTCTTGTAAAGACAGAACGGGGGGGGGGTGGAGGTTCGCAGTGATCCCCAGTGTGCAGCTCGCCCCCCCATGCTCTTCTTCTAAGGAAGCCACTGGCGGGAAAACTGTGGGCGGGTGACGAGGCCACAGATGGCCCCGCGCACGCTAACTTACCCGACCAGCCTTTAATATTCTGAAGCTGTGCACTAGGGATGGAACGGTTACCGGTATTACGGTAAAAAATGTAGACGTTAGATTACCGTTTATGTTTGACTTCATATCAATATCGCGGTCGATTACCGAGATATGTAATATCAGCCTCATTCAAGTCTGTGAGCGACTTGCGACTGTGTCTCGCGTGAATATGTAGCTTGTAACATCGGTATCGTAACGTGCGCATGGTGGAAAGTAGTGATTTATCAACCCACTAAAAGGACAAAATCTGAGGACTGGGCATATTTTTTTTTTTTAAGAATGCAGAGGGACGACTGGTGGAGGGCACTTATCTTGTCTGCAGAGCACTTGTTTACATTTTATTGTAATTTGTAGAAGCATAAAAGCTAAGGCTAATGCTTCAAGCTACTGAGATGTTTGACCAAGAGTAACCTGGTCGACGCGCTTCGCTAACTCACATTTCGTAAACCTTATCATTGCGTGTTGATTGAAAAATGACCGGAACGATGTTCTTCTGATGCAGTTAAAATATTTATTTATTCCATTAACTGATTCGACAACCATAACGCTGGCAGTTAGCACCACAGCGGTCAAAAACCCTTTGTCTTTCCGGGTCCAACAGCTAACCAATAACAGGCAGCTACCTTTATACCTGACCCTCAGGTAACAACACAGCGACACCCACAGACACACAGAGTGAACTACAATTCAGAACAACATATTTGGCTCCTAAACAACTGTTTCTTTATTTGCACATTTATACGTATTTAAGGTTCAGCTTAAAGTCCAAAGTTTATTTCATTTGAACTTGCGCTATAATTTTTGTTCCTGATAACTGTTTGCATATTTTGACCTACTACGGTTGTTAAAGTGTCTATTTAAATTTGCACCAGACAAATAAGCTTTGTTCCTGTTATTTATTTTGTTCATTTAAAATAAAACCTCTTTCTGTGCCAGTTGTTTGCCCTTTTAATGTGAAAGTTTCATTTTGATAATATTTTGGCTTCTGATGTTATAGTATGAAAGAAAATCACAAGATTTTGTGAAATTATTTAAATGTATGTGTTTTTTGGACATTTGTACACCAATTAAGAATATCGCGATATTATCGTAAACCGTGATAATTTGGTCACTATAATCGAGATATCAAATTTTCCATATCGTTACATCCCTACTTTGCACCTGCGTGTCAGACGTTTTCAGCAGTGACCTTTACTGGTACTAATTTCCGTTGTTAGACAACTCGCTGTTTTGTTTTGTCCTTTCTCTCACGCTGAATGATTCTTCTTCTTTCTCTGCAGAGAGAGAGATCATCGGGCCACTTTACCTTCGTCACGTTAGCCATGAAGGGACAGACGTGTAGCTTCTTTGCTGTGTGATTTACACTCTGCGGCGTGGCAGTAGTAGCTACTCCGTGGTAGCTTGAAGGGGAAGGGGGAGGTCACCACAAAGCTACGTTGCGGTCCTTGAGCTCTGGTCTACAGAGTGTGAGACTAAGCCTCCGATCTTACGGATAAAATTAGCCGTTAGCCATATCCCGCCGTGCTGCAGACCCAACAGACTAATGAGAAGCGGGTCAGGGGGAAACGCTGTCACAGATGTCTCTAAAGCTCAGAAACCCATCAGACACATTTCTCATTGTGTTGCCGTATTTCCCCCCCGACTTTGAAATCCAGCCGCTTAATCACATCCCCTTGCAGGCTGTAATCCATTTCTGAGGAATATGCTCATTTCAACAGAACTGACACGAGTGGTGCTGGTGTTGTACGTGCCAGTCCCTCGTCTCTCACAGCCTCCCTCTCTGGATTATGTGGGGTTTTACTTTATGGTTCCAGTGTTGTAAATCTCATAATACCGGATGCTGCATAAAACTCTTCAAGAGTGGTTTTACCTTTTTGAATTTCTAGGTTGGGTACGGATCCCCTCGTCCTCAGCTGATTGTTCACAGAGAACATCGGGGCTTTGGCAGCTCTTCGATAATCAATAATTAAAGCTCTATAGGGCCTTTGAGTGTTAATATTCAGATCTGTATCTCTCGCGGTCTCCGGGGATGCGAAAGCTCCCCGTCCTCCCTCCTCCAGCCCATGTTTCTATTCTTGAGCAGCTTCATAAGCTCTTTTTTCACCGAATGCAACACGAGCACAAAAGAAGTGAATCAAGACGACGTGAGCAAGCTGCATCCTAACTCGCATTTGATTACTCCACCTAATCTACCCGCTCCCCCCCCCCCCCCCCCCCCCCCACCTAATATAGCTTCACCTTCAGGAGAGAGCAGCAGCCCTCCAGTCAAAATGGGTTTAAGATACAACGTGTGAATAAAGAGCAGATCTCGTTTAATTTCCATATGCAGAAAATTCAGACTTCAAGATCTGCACTTTTTGAAAAATAATCCTGTGGTGTGTGAATAATAATGCATCTCTGCTTCACACGTGCACTCACATCAGCATTAGCATTTTATTGATGTTTTTGTTTATAATGAAATCCAGTGCAACGCCACCTCCTTCCTGCTAAATTCTCCACCGTGTGCAAACGGCAGCGTTTTTAAAACCCCGGACTCAGTAGAAATTTAGTGCGTTTACATGGGAAGTTTAATTCCTCTTTAATTCAGAATTATAATTAAATCCGATTTAAAATGATTAAAAATTACCATGTAAACATCTAATTCCGAATGAAAATGTCCATTCCGAATTAAACTTAATTCTGAAGTAAGTGGCTTGTTTATTCTGATTTTAAATCAGAATAGAATAATTCCGCGGTCATGTCTCAACGGGAAAATATTGCCTCTAGTTACGAAAGAAATTTCAGGATACGAAAGGCAGAAATACAGTACGTGCTGCTACTCGCAGCTCCCAGAGTTTACAGAACGTAAACATACTTGTAGCTGCTCTGCTATTAGCTATCGGCTAGCGTCTTCCTGGCATCACTTTGACATTTTAGGAAAATTCCATGAAGTTTTGGAATTCGTTGGAAAGAATCACCCAGAAAAAGTGTTCACTAGTCGGGCTATCGCTCACTATCAGTGCGTTTGCATGAAAAGTTTAATTCCTCTTTAATTCAGAATTATAATTAAATCCGATTTTAAATGATTAAAAATTACCATGTAAACACCTAATTCCGAATGAAAATTTCGATTCCGAATTAAACTTAATTCCGAAGTAAGTGGCTGGTTTATTCAGATTTTAAATCCGAATAGAATAATTCCGTGGTCATGTATACACTCGTTCTGCTTTAAATTAATTCTGGTCTTTCTGTGCATGCTCGTTCTCTTGCCTGTCTGTCGCAATCACGCTTATATTCCGCGGTGGGCTTGTTTTCGAAATAAAGTTTCAAGATGGCAGCACGCAGTAAACGGTGGTCAAGAGCAGAGATGATTTATTTAATAAATAGCTTGGAGGAACTGGAAATAATTAAAAGAACAGATGGCAGGAAACATAAAAATTGTGAGCTTTTCAAAGTTGTAGCGGCTAGGTCAAATGAAGGATGCTAATAATGTTGTTGCTAATCGAGTAAGCTTGTTTTCTTCCGGTAGACGTAAATACGTAAAGACGTTCGCCCCCCCCCAATCTAATCAGAACCCTTCCCAACCCCCAGACCTTAAGCGGAATTGGATAAAGCTGATCAAATGTGTTTTTCATGTAAACCTCAATTCGGAATTACTATTTCCATGTAAACTCAAAGGAAAATAGTTTAATTCTGAATTATTTAATTCAGAATAATTAATTCTGAATTAAAAAACATCATGTAACTGTGGCCAATGTGGATCAGGTTTGGTGAGGACTGCAGAACTGACGCACTTCCCTTCCTTTCTGTGAGCTTCTGTTGCTGAATCGACAGGGTCGAACGTGGACACCTGTGCAGGTGTGCTGTAAAGGTCTGGAGGTCCCTGTTGTTGCACAGTGAGGCGTACGGTCAAAACGTAAAACAGTTTTTGAGCCTTTTCGTTTTCATTTTTTTATGTAACTACAGCATTTGATGCTGAGGACCAGCACTGCTTTTGCACGTCCTGTGGCGACTGGATTGTTTGCGTTTCAAATAGTTGCCTGTAGCGCCTGGAGATGAACGAGACAACAACAGAGTGAGTAAACATTAAAGGAATAGGACGAGTTACAAAATTAGCTGGCTCAATAATGCTCCCGTGCTTTTATTAAAGGTAGGGTGGGAGATCTTTTTTTGCAGCATTTTTTACGATTAAGCCTGAAAACCTTTTCACATTCCCATTGTACCCACTGAAATAGAATGTTTGCAAAAAAAACTAAACATTCTGGTCCGGTCTAGAGGGTGTAATCAGAGGAAAACTCTGACCAATCAATGTACTGATCATCTTTACATTTATTGGCTGCCTAATACGTCCATCAAATATCAATGCACCCTCCCACTCCCCCCATCTTGCGCGTTCACAGTTTGGTTACTGGAGAACCTCCCTCAGCTCTGGCAATCAGGTGAGCAGACACAGTGTTGCTATTTGAAAGCCAGAAATCAAGTTAGCTCGCACAGATCATTTCGTTGCAACAACGGCAGAGAAGAAGACGTCAACCGGCAGCAAAATCAAAGAGAAAACTGTTGTTGAAAAAGCAACAGCCATGCGGAAGCTAACCGAAGCTAACCGAAGCTAACCGAAGAACCAAACAGGACAAGAGTGTTTATCGGTACGGCTTTCCAGCGCTGGCGCCAGCTAACAAATGAAAAGGGTCTCCAGACCGACGCCAAGGTGGCCCAGTTTCTACTGGATAGGTGAGATGATGCCGTTCTGTTTATATAATATTTCAACATACTGATGGGTTATGGGTATTGTAGGCCTATTCACCCAGTCAGTGAGAAAATGAAAGATGATGACAAAATTATTGTCCATCGAGTGATATGATGAACATATTCCAGCATGTTTCGCTAAGCTACCAACTCTGTCAACTAGGCTACAGTACTATGTGTGACACCGTTAGCTAGACTGTTGTTATCCTTGACGGAGAAGACGCCATGGCTTGAAGTTAGCCAGCTACTCTGATGCTACTTGTTGTTGGTAAATCGACGTGAGCGCTCGCGAATGCTCGTGAACTTCCGTGACCGCTCGAGACAGCGGCGCGTTCATGTAGTCGTGAATTGTGTGAAGGTGTGGTTTTGAGGGGTGGGCTGAAGAGGAGGAGGCGGAGCCTTTGGGAAGAGGGAGGGAGTGTATATTTTCAAAATCTCACTTGAGTTGGATTGCTGGAACCGTTTTTTCAAAGATCTCCCACCATACCTTTAACTGGACGAGATTCTTCCACAACTTTGACAATAAACTGGGGGGAAGAAAAAAATCTGCATTGGTGCATTTCATAGGTAGCATTGATGTATATTTGTGAGCGCTGACTAACCCTTGGATTTATCCTGGGGCCGTTTTAGAAAGATGGATGTGTAGAAACTAGAACTCCTGGTGTTGTCTGTTAAAAGCTTTCTTTGGCTTGTAAGTCGTAGGCTGTTCTTCTTTCTCTTCACTGCGCATTTCCCCCGAGACAAAGCGGCCTATTTTCAAAATAAAAGATTTTTCAAATTAAAAGCTTATTTAGACTCATATAATAAATAAACTTAAATAGCTCATTTTTTCTTTCACAGCCCGGTACCAATTGATCCACGGCCCAGGTAATTTCAGGTATTTCAGGTAACCTACATGATTTAGAAGATGATGTCATTAATTATTTAAAATATCTTTTTATTCGTTTCTTGCTTCCACTTCAGTGAGTAAAGAAAATCTCCTTCAGGATCAGCAGAGCGCCTGGATGTACTGACTGCACCCACGAAGCTTCTTAAACCATTTTTGTCTTTGATAACGTAGTTAATGCTGTTAA
Source organism: Hirundichthys speculiger (assembly GCA_018398805.1). Classification (NCBI taxonomy): domain Eukaryota; kingdom Metazoa; phylum Chordata; class Actinopteri; order Beloniformes; family Exocoetidae; genus Hirundichthys; species Hirundichthys speculiger. Next base: position 59,758 of record JAGFBZ010000810.1, on the reverse strand, counting down.
AGTGAGAACAACTGAGCCTGTTTCCTCTCTGAAAAGTGTTTTTAATACTTCATCAACTTGCTACTTCAACGTTTTTTCTCCTCTTTTAAAAACTAGATATTTCAATTACACATTTATTTGCTCTGTGACTCTTCCCAGATCATCTGTCTTTCCTCCAGAAAGCCACTCAACTGCAATAAAAGCTCTAATTCAATGAAAGGGGAGCAGGAGGAGCTGCTTCGTTTACTTCCTGTTGACATGGTAATTCACAGTCTTGGAGCTCCATTGGTGATGGATTTTTAGAGGCGGTAACTCGAGGTCAACATCCTCATTGTCAATTGAGCCAAGTCTGACTCCAAACGGGCAGAAGCACTGATCAGGCCAAGGGCTCATAACTGTTACTCCATGGGAAGACATTTTGGAAAAAGATTACTTGCTGCTGTGACCCATCTTCAGGGACACGGAGAACAATTTGAACACAGCAGTTTCCTGGGGGTTTAAGGTAAATTGGTGGCTCAGTTCGACGCCATCATGAAGAAGCATCTGAAGAGGATTCGCAAGAAAAAGCTCTCTGACGTGTGTCTGAGTAAGCAAATACAGAATGGGGCAAAACACTTTGCTGTCATGAGCCCAACTCCAGATGTCAGCCATGTATAAATATACATATAAATAAAAATATTTATATAAATAAAATTGAATTGAATTGAATTGAATGATGAGCAGCTGTCAGTGGGACAGCGGGGACTGTCCAACCATGAACAGCTTGTGGGGTTTCATTGGCAGAGGACACCACTAGTATATGCCTAATTTAGGGGTGCACGATAATTATCGACCCGATAACTATCAGATCGATAACAGGAAATTATAACGTCATCCCGATAAGTCCGATATCATGACGAACAGCCCCGATAACATATATATTTTTGTCAACACGGCAGTGCCTCGCTCCCTCTGAACCTTAAATGACCGGCAGTGAATGTTATGTTCAAGTGACGTCTGCATAATCAGAAAAACGATGTCTCAATAAGGAAAATCAAGAATACCCCCTCATGCCAGAAAACAACTTGTTAACTCGGTCATCATTTTGGTTGTTGCTGACTTTAATTGATATTCGCAGTATTTTCCCACATGTTACACATACAAAATAGAAAAAATTGATAAGGCCAAAAGAACGACTAGTAAACGAGGGAGCGGAGGATTTTACGTTACACCTTGAATGCAGCATTGCAGCACAGCGCGCTGATAAAAACAAACAAAAATGGCGGCGATGGTAGAGAACTTCATTAAAGTTTCAGAAGAAGATAGTTAGTTGGTTATTTGTGACAAATGCTCTAAACAAAGGAGGGAAAAATAGCACAAGCTTTAATATGTCAAACCTGATCAGCCACCTGAACATAACCATCGCTTCCATGGAGTTTTGAAATCGCGCTAACGTGAGCTAACATGAGCTAACATGAGCTAACGTGAGCAAGCCAGAGGCAACCCTCTGCAAGCCCTAATGGAGTCTGGCGATGATGGAACTAAAGCCTGCATCGTCATCTCTCGGTCATCTTTAGGCACCGTTGCTCTGAGTTTGGAGATGCTCTTCAATTGAAAAACCGCACATTTTTTGTAGCTGTTTTGAGTGGTGCTTCAAGGACATTGCTCCATCAAAAATTACTACTAAATTTCTACGGGTTGGCTTCCAAGTGCCGTTTAATCCCTAGAACAGCAGCGTTTGGGGCGATGACGAGTGTTTCAGTCCTTAATTCAGCTGTAAATAATTATCACTTAACCACTGCTTTATTCTTGACAGGCATTTGATTCTGGAGTTAAAATTCTGGGCCCCAGAGCTCCTAAAGGAGCGATACAACTGAATAGGTAAGAGATGGAAGGAGACACGGCTAAACTGCTGAATTATCTTTCCTAAGGGGAGGACGTACAACAAAAACAAGAGCGGCCCCAGAAATGAACCCTGGGGTACTCCACCTGGAAGACTTGAATGCTCAGACGTAATCTCATTTACAGGTCTGTTTACTGTAATGTGATGGTCGACCACGTCGGAGGCCATTTCCCCGAGTCAAGTTATGGTTCCACAGCAGAGTGTTTAAAAGAGCTGGAGAACAAACCAGTAGAAATGGAGAGATGAAACAGCCACAGGGTGAGACATTCAGCAGTGGCACCGGGAACAGCAGCAAAGAGACTGACGAGCTGTTTTTCTGTGCAACCCGCAACCAGGTGTGGCGCCGTGGAGCAACAGAAGTGGGGTGAAAAACACAGACCTTTTCCAACCAGCAGATGCCTCAAACGTACGTAAAATAAACACATAAAAAACAGCTTCCAGCGCTGTGGCTTGAGCTGGCAAGTTGTGGCCTTTGCAGCTAGCGGCCTCGGGACAGACTTGATGGCATCACAGTTCCAAAAATATTCAAAAATGTACATGATTTAATTAAACATAAAATAAACAGTCTAACTATTGATACGACTCAGAATGGATCAGGATACAGATGATGTGCTGGCTTCCCTACCATCGATATAATAATAGTTTTGGATTTTCCATTAGTTTTATTTTTTATTTAGTTTTTAGTTTAGTTTTCCAAATTCAGTTAGTTTTAATTCGTTTTTAGAGCAGTTTTGCTAGTTTTTATTTGTTTTTGTTTTGAAATACTTAGTTTTAGTTGAGTTTTTATTAGTTTCACTGTTAGTTTTATTTTTATTTTTTAAATTAGGGTTGTAATTTTGGTTCGAGTGAAGCAATGAACTTTTTGAAGGCTATCGAATCACACAGTCGTGTTTACATTCTGGTCTCAATAAACATATTTATCAATGCGTCTTCCCTCTTGTGGTGTTCCTGCGTATTTACTGACCAGCAGCTATCTGGTCTCCATGGAAACAGTCCATTATAGTTGCTGTTTTCTCCCGTTCCTTCCCAACGCTGACTGGCCTGCAGCTGTAGCTTCTTTCCAGGGGGCTAGCTTAGGCTAGCTTATCCAGCTAGTCTTGGTTAGCCTTCTTGTGCGATCTTTTCAAATGGACTTTCAGATTAGTGGGTTTTTTTCTCCTTCAGAAGTATTCCACACATTGTATCACCTGCTTCTACAACAAGGCACTTATTTTTATCGTTAACACAGTCATAGTCAAAGAAATCCCAAATAGGACTGAGCCGCTTTCTCCCAACTTTTGCCGCAGCCATCACTGCTGATCACTTTTTTTTTTTTTTTTTACAGTTGTTGTTGTACGGTGGAGCGAAGTTAATAGATTTCAAACGTTTATGAGTAAAAAATTACAAACACGAAAACGAAGGACGTTCTTGACATTATTATAGTTAATTTTAGTTTGTTTTATAAACACATAATACAGTTTCAGTTAGTTATCCTTTTTTAAAAAACTTATTTTTATTTTATTTCAGTTAACGAAAATATTTTTTCACTTCTAGTTTTTGTTATTTCGTTCATTTTCGTTCACGATAATAACCTTGGTCGACAGCATATTTCTGCACAACTGCACAATGTGCAGGACAAACTGTCCGTTGTTTTTGGAACGCTCAGCGCCAGACTGTCTTTCAAGTGCTGTGAAAAGGACTCTGGCAACCTCACAAGTGGTAAAAGCCCTGGATGAACAATCAGGTCAGACACATGCTGAATGCTCGCTGGCATTTAGATTAGACGAGCGAGAGCACAAATCCACAAAGTACAGGCGAAGGAAAACAATCAAGGAAGCCAAACAGATCTGCCGCTGAAGCTGGAGGACCTCTGCGACATCAGAAAACTACACCTGCAGCACTGGACCCCTGACTGTTCGGCACCAGCAGGTCCGCTGAGGATGAAATATAGACCAAGGAGATGATCCAGGGCACGACGAGGGAGAGGAGGCTGCATTAACCCCCGATGATACGCGAGTCTGGGTGTCCACGTCAGCGACGGCCTCACCTGGACACTCGACGTCACACAACTGGCCAAGAAAGCTCATCATCACCTGCTGTACTTCCTCAGAAAACTGGGGAAGTTTGGGGAACATTCTGCAACGCCGTCGCCGAGAACATCCTGACCAGCTGCATCGCAGCGTGGTACGGGAACGGCGCAGCCGCGGGGCCGCGGACACCTGCAGAGGGTGGCGAAACCTGCTGAGGCGATTGTCCAGGTGCCTTTACCCTCTCAGCACGATGTTTAGCAGAGTTCACGGCAGGTCCTGCAGCATCATCATCAGCATCCTCAGCATCCTCAGCATCGTCAGGGACCCCCTCCCGCCTCCAGGACTCACTCGAGGAGGCGCAGACGTGTGAGACGCAGAGCCGCCAGATTACCCACAAGCCATCAGACTCACACACTTCCACGCAGAGCCCAGAGGCACTTTATCTTAAAGCGTAAGATAATTGTGTTATTTCATAGTTTTTTCTATATTTAGATTTTTTTTCCCTGTTATTTAGTGTAATTTTAGAAAACAATCTTTTCATTGTATTTATCTGCATAAAAAAAATACATGATTGAATTAAAAAAGCTTTAGTGTCACAAATCTTTTTTAAAACATTTTTTTTAGGAATGTGCTGCTCAAAGAGCAAAAAAATCATGTATATTAATTAGGGCTGGGCAACGATTAAAATGTTTAATCGCGATTAATCGCATCATTTCCCTGATTAATCACGATTAATCGCATTGTATACGAAAAATCAAATAATGAATTCAAAAGTAGTGTAAAGGTCACTTTTATTTAAATGTTCTGCTGCCATGTGAACTAAAGTGCCATAACATTTGTTGTTCAAACACTTTTAACATCAGCACTTGGCAGTAACACATATTTAGTGTAAATCTCATCTTAAAAAATGTAAAATAAAATAAAGCTTATTGCCACTGCTAGAGCATTAATGTCATCCTGTTTTTTTATGAAAATAAAAAAAGTCTACAAACAAAATCCTAACAATCTAGAGGCCACAATCAGAACATTAAAACAGGTAATTTCTGAGGTAACAGCAGAAACTTTTAACGGGGAGTTCAACTTGGCAGTTGTTACAACTTTAAAATGAAAATGTCCACGTTAAAGTTCTGTAATTTTATCAATTCGTAATTATCTGTGTATCATTTGAATTTTTTGCCATTTTCGATTTTCAATCAAAAATTTAAAAAATTAAAAAGTGACTTCTTTTTCGTTTTTTAATCTAACATAAAAAAAACCCCAAAAATGCCTGTTTTTTTGATATTTTAATTTTAGCAAACAGGCCACGGGATTGAATTGGTTTTTAATATTTTATTGTCTGGTTTACGTGACCCAGAAATGGCTTTGTTTTATAATCAAGGAACAGACTTTCTGTTGTTATTACTCATCTGTGCCACTAGATGGAGCTGCACTGCAGTAACCAGCTAGAGAACAGCAGGACAGTGAACACATGGAGCAGATCTGAACATGGAGGAATGACGCGATCGTCTTGAACAAAGGGGTTTGAAAGTTTTTTTTTTTCAGACAGAATTATTAATATTGCTACCTGTCAAGTGACCCAGGAGAAGTTGGAATTATCCCAGCTTTGTTGATGAGATTTTCCTGGTATAATGTAGTGGAGTAACAGAAAAGTGGTAATTAATGTGATTTGTAATCAATCCCTAATCAATGAAATGTGTGATTCAATGATCAGAACTGGTGATCAGAAAGATGTATTAATGATGTTGGAGTAGATCTATGATTTATTTCTCGTTGGATCAAGACACGGTGCGTCTGTGCTGTCAGCGGCTGAGGTAAGCTGCTGAGGGTCACTGTGTGCCACAGTGGAATGAAAACAAACGGCTATGTTTATCAAAACAGGAGTAGAGATGGATGAGAACTGAATAAATATTATATGGGGTTTTATAAGGTAAAAGTCCCAAAGAAAATAATAATTAGCCATGAGGATACTGCTAAAATAGAGGGGAAATAAATTGAACGAATTATGAATTAAGGTTTTGATAAATTAGGTTACTTTTTGATTAACTGGTTAACCCAAACAATTCTGCAGAAATCACAGCTACGGAGTCATAACAGAAAACAGGAGAGAGTTCATAAGTGTAAACATAAGTTACTTCACACATACACAACACTGGGGCCAGGTGTCTGGGTCAAATGGCGATGAGGGTGGCAGCTCAGAGTGGCCTTGGCGAAGTGGCAGAGTGGAGGGCTGCAGACGGCAGATCATTTACTAAATTCTGTTATTAAATACGAACCAATCAATCAATCAGTTAATGAAGCGTTGGAACATACATTGATAAGTAGATCGTTAGAAAAGGGTTAGCGTTAGCTGATAAGCTTTAGCTTAACGGGCTGTATAGCCAAGTAAACAATGTAACCTTGGAGGGTCTTGTGATGTCGTGATGATATGTAAATTATGTGAACGCCTCTTCTGACCTATGAAATGGCTGTGTGACAGTGTGTGTGAATAATGTATGAGGGAGAAGCCAAACGAGGAGGGTTATGTATAATTATGTACACCTCTGTAATTTTGGGTAACCAATCAAATGAGGCTGGTGCAGGGCGAGCAAGGAGAGAGAGAGCGCATAAAAAGAGAAGGCAGAGGGACTCTGTGTGGATTCCTGGAGCGACTTCAGAAGAAGAAGGACTAGCTGGGACCTGGACGAGTGACCCCCATCCGGAGGATTAACTGGAAGGAATTTCTTCAAGAAAAGAAGACAGAAAGACGCTTGGAACAGGATCAACAAATTTTTCCCAATTCTTGAAGGAATAATTGGAGCCTTTTTGGTTAGCCTAGCTCACCGCTAGCAAGGAGGAGGGGCCGAATCAGCGTACCGGCAGGCCTGATCGTTTGAGCTCTCTCTCTCTCTCACTGCCAGCGGCCTTGAAAACGCAAAGGTGCACATTGCGTACCAGCCTGTCCTTGAACCAACCAGATGAACTGATTTGTAAGCTACAGCTCAATTTTTCCCTTTTTCAAGTAGAATCAATTTGTATAACCAATGAATGCTGCTGCTTAACCTTGCTAAATCTGCTTTAATAAATATAAAATTATCATAAGATGTCGTTGTGGACATTACATCTGTATCCAGAATTTTGAAGACTTGTTTATGCCTCTGCACTAACACACAGGTTCTTATGGGTTATTCTAGTCATAATATTGTCAAACTATCCCTGAGGCTTGCTGTCCGAGCCACTAAAGTTTTCCTTGCCTGTAACAAGAGCCCAGATCTTAAGAGGAGAGCTGCCGTTAACAGACGTGACCGATAGCTGGACTTCGAGCCACCCGGCTATTCCTCTTAGGACAGTTATTGGAGTAAGCGGGGTAGGCGTCTGTAAGTAGGCAGTGAGAGCTAGGCGTATCTCCTCGACACCAGCTTAAATAAGTTGAGGAAATCTAGCGAGGAACCCCTCCTAGACCGCAACTTCTTACCTGAAGAGACGGAGAGCTGGTCCCGGTGACAGACTCTGCTAGTCAGAGACTGAACCAAAACTGGGGGATCTGACATTTGGCGCCCGAACAGGGACCTGAAGAAGTGAGTTTCAGGTCCAACCAATCTGGACCCCCGGATGAAAATTGTGCAGCAGGAGGGAGCCTGCGCAGGCACAGAAGATCGACTCCCCCGTGAGGACAGCGAGGGAAGCCGAGCCCGCAGCAATTGCAGGAAGCAAGCGGGATTGAAGAGGAGCGAAGGTCGACGGAGAAGTTCAAGAGGAAATCCCAAGACTGCGTGGAATAGCCAACCAGTCTGGACCTCATCCCTGACCCCAAGAGGTACCTAGGGATTCTTTGAGGAACAGACGACTCGATCAGACAAAGACAGAGAAGAATGAGAAGAATGAGAAAAATGGCGACAGGACAGAAGAACCTTAGCCCAGAAGAGGATGACCCAGGGTTGGGACCGAGGACTGCAGAAACCAAGCCCCATGGGACGGCCTCGCCGTCTGGGAAGGCAGAGGAGCGGAAGAGACAAGCCCAGGAGGACCGAGATAGGTTAGCTCAGGGCTTAGGGCAGAGTGAGTTCTTAGGTCGCAACCTAGACGAGGGATCTGAGGTACAGAGCTATGCCTCTGAGCCCACACCTAACCGGCTGAGGGAAGTCGGGATGGTGGATATAGGAGGGGCTGAAGACCCACAAGAAAGGACCCAGGATCGGCCAGAAATGGCCCAGAGTCAGACGAAGGAAAAGAAACCATCTGACCCAAGCCTCAGTATGGAGGAAGAATTGGATGAACAGCAGACCACGCCCACACCATTGATACGGAGTTGTGTAGAAGAGATGGACCTGGATTTTCGCCAGATACAGCTCGGGGATGGACCTAGCCAAGAAGATACAGAGAAGAAGAACTGGGGTGGTGATGAGCCCTCAGTGGGGTCGCCCCCACCAAGGAAGCGGACCGTAAGAACGGAGAGGCTCTCATCCGAATCACCGCCACCACAAGGACGACTAGAAAAGATAGCAGTGAATTCCCTAGAGTTGAAAGGTAGGCGTGTCCCCCCAACTTGGCCCTCCTTTTCTCCCAAAGAAGAGATCGCCCCTGACCTTGAAATGGTGCCCCAGAAAGCAAAGAGAGTGACCCTGAGGAATGGAGCCCGAGCCTATAGCTACATAGGGAGCATCGGGGGGGTCAGCAGTGATGCCCTGATAGTCTTTACCGATGCTATAGGGGAGGTCCACCATCCTGAGGTGAGAGGTCAGCTATGGAAGGCCGGAGAGGGCTATAGGCGTTAGGCGGCTTGATATGACCCGGATGGGGGTAGGCGTGGCCAGTGGGGGATGTCTGCCCCATTATTCTATAATTCATGTGAGAATTGACCGATATCAGGGACGTTCAGGGATGAAAGAGTATCTGCCGGTGATGATAGAGGCCCTGGAACGGGGTCTGGGGAAGGCGAAGGAGATAGCAGCCAGGAGGGTGATGATAAGCGTTAATGGGTTAAGAACAGGAAATGTGTCCTGGGGGGTGGCCGAGATGGCGGCGGTTGATTCGGCTAGGTGTCCCATAGGAGACCGAATCGAAGAGTATGTGATCCAAACCTCCTCAGAGGATGAAGAAACCAGGAGACGACAGGCACTGGCAGCCATGGTAGGGATGCGGGGGTTTAGAGGTGCAACGCTGGCCGGAGGAAGGACACCGGAGGCCCAGGGAAGGGCGGAAGAAGTCAGACCCAGAGCCCCTGCACCGAGCCAAGAGGAGTTTCTCTTCATGGGGGGAGACTTGCCGAGGGCCCAGCCTGCCGTGATGAGAAGTCGAGGAGCCGAAGGTAAGAGCGTGACAGCGAAGACCCCACCGGAGGTGGAGATAGCGAAGGTAAGTCCTTGGCAGGAGTCACCACCGCCATCGGAGAACCTACTGGAGACAGGCCTGGTGGAGGACTCGGAGGGAGAAGAAGAGAAAAAGTCAGATGTGGCCAGCCTGTGCTCCCTGGCTGAGAAGAGGCGTGAAATCCCGACGGAATTGAAGATGAAGAGACGCAAGGGAAAGAAGAAACCGCTGGAGTTCGCCAACGTGAAGATGGGAACCCTAAGAAGGCCCCGAGACCTGAGTTGGGGAACCATGAGGACCAGAGGCATCAGGAAAGCGTACACTCTTCATAACCGTGTTGTGCTGGAGGACCTGAGAGATGAAGAATCGTTCCTGGCCCAGTGTGAGGCCGACCTGACCAAAGGGGCCCAGGCCGGGCACAGGATGAAGAGGACGGCGCCTAGTGAACGGTTTGTGAAGGCTCTGAGGGTGGTGATGACAGGTCGAGGAGAGGAGGCGAGATTCGCAACCAGGCCAAGGACAGGACACATGGTGGCCACCCTGGATCAGGCCATGAAGACATGGGATCTGGAAACCAAGTACTACGAGGAGAAGAGGAAAAAGGAGACCAGGCCCTCTGCCAAGGTTTCAGGGAAGGTAGTCGCTAAATTGACCACGCAATATCAGGAATCAAGACAGGACTATCAAGGCCGACCCCACCCCTCACATAGAACACCCACAGCTTATCAGCCCAGGCAGCCACCGACCAGGAAATCAGATGGAAAGCGTAGAAAAGGTGATTATCTGCCGGCCGAGGAGTACAGCAAGTTGACACCAGAGCAGAAGGAGGCCCTCCGGGTTGCCCGTAAGGCAGCGGGGGGGCCCCGGAAATGAGGGGTTTGAAGGCGCGGGTCGCTCTGGGAAAAGCCTACTGGAAGAGGGACGAAATCTACGTTAAGGTGGATGGAATCCCATATCTGGTGGACACTGGAGCTGAGGTATCGATGACCCGCAGGAGCCTTGAGACAGTAGGACACCTGAAGATCCAAATTGTCACCAGAACCATCGAAGAGGTGCCAATTGAAGTGTGGAAAGGAATGGTGTGGGTACAAGGCCCAAAAAATCTGATTATAGTAAGAGGGTTGAAGGAGCTGGGGAAACCCAGAAAGAATGGGGGCCCTGTGAAGAAGCGGTTGAATCTGCTGCAGTCAAGGTTAGTTCGTATAGAACCAACCCGAGTAGAAACAACAGCCAGTGAACGGATGGTAAGAGTGACCGACCAACTAGGTGATTGTCCGCCAAGGACAGAGCAGACAACGACCCTCCTGGATCAGGCTGGAGACCGGTGATCAACGTTAAGGCCATCAACCGACACTCAACCACCAATCAGGCGGGCCTCATCCACCCACAGGGGTCTCTGGAGACTCTGCAGGTTAAGAAGTTCAAGTCTGAGAAGAAAGAAGAGTTTCAGCAGCTGAGCCTGGACGGCCGTCGACCAAAGGCCTCTGGAAGGGCTGAAGAGGGCCATTCATGCAGCTGAAAGACTAGAACCCGGGAGTCTCATGGCGAGGTTGCTAGTGGGGGTGAGGTTGCTAGCGGAGGTGAGGTTGCTGATGAAGGTGAGTGGTGAGGATGATGACGCCGTGCTGAAGGTGTGAAAAGAAGGAGGGGGTATGGTGACTCTGTATTGGTGAGATAATTTGAAGTAAGACGGAAGAGATCGCTATCTGTGAGGCAAATGGGTTCGAAGGAGCTAAAAGTAGAACAGTAGCTCACCAGGATTTAGGAGAGAAAAGGAAAAAATATAGATAGCTGTGTTATGGCTGGAAATAGAATTGGATGTGCTGCAGCAACGGGCACATGCTGAATAAGAAACACACGGGCGGAAAAACGTGGAAGTGGACCGCTACGTACAAGAGAGAAGACTTGTCTTTGTCGTGATGGAGAAGTGGGACAGGACACCTAGAGGCCGGGTGGTCCCAACAGAAGCCGTGAGGGAGGTGGTACTGGCCGCGCAGGGAGCGCTGGGTCATGTAGGCACACTCCCCACATGGAGGGAATTGGAGAGGCAACAGCTCTGGATCGCCTGAAGCCAGATACGCCATGTTCTGCGAAACTGCGTTGTGTGAGGGCAATACAATGCAGGGAGAAGAGGAATGGGTTGAAGGCCGGACCATCAGAAGTACCGTGTCATGGAGATAACAGGGAAGAAAAGAGAGAAATACCTGTTGGTACTGTTGCGCTCTATGTTAGGTTATGGGGCAGGGAAAGCCATGGAGAAGAAAACCAACATAGTTCAGCAAATACTAGAGAGTAATAGGATGTTACTGAAGAGGAGAGAGATCCAGGGAGTGGAGCAACTGCCGATTTCAAGCTAGAAGGAACCAGGAACCAGGAACCGAAGATGGCTAGTGGCAGAGGACCCCCGCCATCCCATGTCAGACTAGCCACTGATGAAGGGAGGGTGATAAGAGGAATGACCTCGGCTCTCTGAGACGAGAGAGGGCTGAAGAAATTGAATTATAAGAGGAACGACCTCGGCTCTCTGAGACGAGAGAGGGCTGAAGAAACTGCGTTATAAGAACTAGGACCTTGGCTCTCTGAGACGAGAGAGGGCTGAAGAAACTGCATTGTAAGAACTATGACCTTGGCTCTCTGAGACGAGAGAGGGCTGAAGAACTGCATTGAGTGAAGAAAGGAACCTAATCGGAGGAGGAAGAAGACCTTGGACTGGAGTGAAGTTAATGACGGCTGCGTGGTGTGAGGAGACCATTCCACCCCTAAGAGTCCAGCGGGCAGGACAGCGTAGCAGAAGATCAGGAAGAATCCAGACCAAGACGGAAGCTGAACCGTTGCTCGAGGAGAAAGGAAAAGAGAGCAACAGCAACTATATGGTGAACGACCTCGGACCGGAAAAAGGAATAAGTGTATATGCCAAGTGATGAAGAGCGACTCTGACCAGCTGGCAGCAGGCGGCAGAGGAAGGAAGAAAAGTATGGGAAGTACCCTATACGCAATGGATGTGTGGGCACACATAGTTAAGGAGGAGGACCTCCAGGAGGGAAAGTGCATCTTAGAAGACCTGCTGGTGGATGAAAAAGCGGGATTGATACTGAAGGTGTTGAAGTTGGACAAGAGAGAAATGAAGATCGCCCTGTGAATGGTTTGGCTCAGAGGTCGCTCTGGGACTGTGGTTCTTTAACAACTTGAGCCAATTTTAATTTGCTTTGCTTGTTTGCTCACCTGCTCTACCAAACTCTGTACAGGAGGAATCACTGCTGAATGCTGTGTCATCTGCACCTCCCATGCCGGCCGGATTCCCCAACTCTTTGACGCTCCCCACCTCGTGGGGAGGGACGAAGATTTAGGGGAAGGGGGGGTATCGCAGACTGTGAAGATGCGAGACAAGATGTGGATTCTGAAAATGCAGGGGGATGGGAGATGCAGGAGATGGGATTGTTATTGTTCGATTTTCCTGTGATTTCTGGTAAACTGAGTGTGTGATGTTTTATCAGTAATCAAATTCTTAATCTAAGCTATTCGTCACTAAACTTTACTTGTGGTTATTATTGATCGATTTACCTGTGATTTCTGTAGAATTGAATGGGAGGGTTTTTGTTTAGTACTCAGATCGTTAGTCAGTACTCAGACATTTTACCCTGTAATTGAATTTTCAATCAGTGACTAGAACACTATGAACGTGATTATTGTTGTAATGGGTATGAAGCCAACAAAGTTACTCCAAGCAGAGATAGAAGGATGGCCCTGTGTGCAACGTGGCGTGGGTGACCAGCCGTGATCCAGCGAGCCCCTCGACTGGTGTTGCAGGGGGCATCACAGGATAACGAGGATGTGCAGGCTCAGACGGCCAGCAAGGAGGACGAAGATGGAGGAGGCTTTATCGCCATGTCTGTGCACACGACAGGGGATGAAAAACGAAAAGCTGGAAAATTCCAGGAGGGGGTGTCAAGTGACCCAGGAGAAGTTGGAATTATCCCAGCTTTGTTGATGAGATTTTCCTGGTATAATGTAGTGGAGTAACAGAAAAGTGGTAATTAATGTGATTTGTAATCAATCCCTAATCAATGAAATGTGTGATTCAATCATCAGAACTGGTGATCAGAAAGATGTATTAATGATGTTGGAGTAGATCTATGATTTATTTCTCGTTGGATCAAGACACGGTGCGTCTGTGCTGTCAGCGGCTGAGGTAAGCTGCTGAGGGTCACTGTGTGCCACAGTGGAATGAAAACAAACGGCTATGTTTATCAAAACAGGAGTAGAGATGGATGAGAACTGAATAAATATTATATGGGGTTTTATAAGGTAAAAGTCCCAAAGAAAATAATAATTAGCCATGAGGATACTGCTAAAATAGAGGGGAAATAAATTGAATGAATTATGAATTAAGGTTTTGATAAATTAGGCTACTTTTTGATTAACTGGTTAACCCAAACAATTCTGCAGAAATCACAGCTACGGAGTCATAACAGAAAACAAGAGAGAGTTCGTAAGTGTAAACATAAGTTACTTCACACATACACAACACTGGGGCCAGGTGTCTGGGTCAAATGGCGATGAGGGTGGCAGCTCAGAGTGGCCTTGGCGAAGTGGCAGAGTGGAGGGCTGCAGACGGCAGATCATTTACTAAATTCTGTTATTAAATACGAACCAATCAATCAATCAGTTAATGAAGCGTTGGAACATACATTGATAAGTAGATCGTTAGAAAAGGGTTAGCGTTAGCTGATAAGCTTTAGCTTAATGGGCTGTATAGCCAAGTAAACAATGTAACCTTGGAGGGTCTTGTGATGTCGTGATGATATGTAAATTATGTGAACGCCTCTTCTGACCTATGAAATGCTGTGTGACACTGTGTGTGAATAATGTATGAGGGAGAAGCCAAAACGAGGAGGGTTATGTATAATTATGTACACCTCTGTAATTTTGGGTAACCAATCAAATGAAGGCTGGTGCAGGGCGAGCAAGGAGAGAGAGAGCGCATAAAAAGAGAAGGCAGAGGGACTCTGTGTGGATTCCTGGAGCGACTTCAGAAGAAGAAGGACTAGCTGGGACCTGGACGAGCGACCCCCATCCGGAGGATTAACTGGAAGGAATTTCTTCAAGAAAAGAAGACAGAAAGACGCTTGGAACAGGATCGATGAATTTTTCCCAATTCTTGAAGGAATAATTGGAGCCTTTTTGGTTAGCCTAGCTCACCGCTAGCAAGGAGGAGGGGCCGACTCAGCGTACCGGCAGGCCTGATCGTTTGAGCTCTCTCTCTCTCTCACTGCCAGCGGCCTTGAAAACGCAAAGGTGCACATTGCGTACCAGCCTGTCCTTGAACCAACCAGATGAACTGATTCGTAAGCTACAGCTCAATTTTTCCCTTTTTCAAGTAGAATCAATTTGTATAACCAATGAATGCTGCTGCTTAACCTTGCTAAATCTGCTTTAATAAATATAAAATTATCATAAGATGTCGTTGTGGACATTACATCTGTATCCAGAATTTTGAAGACTTGTTTATGCCTCTGCACTAACACACAGGTTCTTATGGGTTATTCTAGTCATAATATTGTCAAACTATCCCTGAGGCTTGCTGTCCGAGCCACTAAAGTTTTCCTTGCCTGTAACAAGAGCCCAGATCTTAAGAGGAGAGCTGCCGTTAACAGACGTGACCGATAGCTGGACTTCGAGCCACCCGGCTATTCCTCTTAGGACAGTTATTGGAGTAAGCGGGGTAGGCGTCTGTAGGTAGGCAGTGAGAGCTAGGCGTATCTCCTCGACACCAGCTTAAATAAGTTGAGGAAATCTAGCGAGGAACCCCTCCTAGACCGCAACTTCTTACCTGAAGAGACGGAGAGCTGGTCCCGGTGACAGACTCTGCTAGTCAGAGACTGAACCAAAACTGGGGGATCTGACATACCTGAGTTGCTACCTGAACTGAAAAGTTCACTGATTTTTACCGTTCTCCATGTCTGTTTCAGCTTTACCTGCCAATTATCCTCCGGTTCTGCAGCAGCCAGGAACAGACTTTTCAAAACAAAAGCATGTGAGCAACATGCCTAACGCGCAATAAAATAAATGTCGGCGTTAATAAATTAATGCAATAATGTGATAATAACGCATTCATTTGCACAGCTCTAATATCAATAGATGAAATTAAGTTGATGAGAAATAAGAAAAATCTTGAGTTCAAACTGTGCGAAAAGAAACAGAATAAATAGAAATGAAGAATAACAGAATCACCGCATTAATTTTTTATTTTTGGATTTTTTTTTTTTATCGTCCCAGCCTTTTCTCATTTAGGAGTGCCGTGCAGCCATTTAAGAATAAAAACTGTCAGGAAAATGTTTGGAAAATAATTTTTCATCAGTGATGCTAATAGCTATAACTTATTTATAATCATTATAATCAGAGGACAATGTGGACCGAAGAAAGAGGAAAGTGTGACAAATCAAAAAGTCTGAAATTCTTTGTGGAAGTCCTGGACGCTGGTGTTACGTGGGTTAAATAAATATCTACAAAGGAAGCGTTCATGTTGAACATTTAAATACAAGCTGTGTGCAACATTTGTCCTTCTTGTTAAACATACTTTATTATAAAGGATACATTACAGGATACATCTGTAAACCCATCAGCGGTCGGGAAGTTTTATTAATCTGCTGTTATAGATTTACTCACAAACCCCTGCACGTGACGATAATCATGTACGGTTTTATCTTGACTTAATGTGCAGCGAATGAATAATAAACGACGACGAATAAACGTACAGATTCATGTGAAAGAGAAGATCTTATCTGGAGCTGATACATGTCTGAGGTCTTTACTCGTAGCTGCGTGCTTCGGCCGGCTGGATCGTCTTCGTCGCAGCTCCGAGGCCTCCGGACTAATTAAGTGTGGACGTTGTCGGTGCACCTTTTGTTCCTGACGCTCCGCCCCTTCATCCGCCTGCACCTGTGGAACTGTTCGACCCCGTAATCTTTAGACTTTATCACTTCTTCCTCCCACGCCTTCACTGGTTGAGCATCTTCTCAGGTTTTAAATCGATGCTTTGGGAGGATTCACCTCGTGATGCAGGGCGGCGGCGGCAGCCATGACAGAGCTGATCCAGCAGCAGCCGGGTTCTCCGTCACTCAAATGCATTTCAGTTGGCGCTGCCACAAACTCGTCTGAACTTGAGAGCTCCAAATGATGCCTGGAGGACCGCTGAGGTCCATCAGCCTTGTTGCAAGCAAATTATATTTACCTGCAGCTCCAGAAGGAGAGGGCGAGAGACAGAGGGACAGAGAGAGAGAGAAAGAGAGCAAAGACACAGGCTGTAAATACTAAATCATTCTGGTTTAGCTGCCGTCCAAAAAAACACACACACAAAAAACATAATAAACCATCCATTCTTCTGTGCAGACAAAACGGCAGCTATATTTAACAGTAAATTTGTAAATTTGATGCACGTCGTGATGCTTTGCACCATGAGCAGTGTTGCCAGATGTACGATAATTATCGTATTTGTACGATAATTCTTATATTTACGATAATTATCGTATTGTATGATAATTTAGCTCTTTGTACGATGTACGATCAATAATTAAAAAATACCAAAATGTACGATAATTTCGGCGATTGCATGAAACAGCAACAAAATAATGGGGTACTTTTACTGTGAAGCGGCCACAGGAAGTGAAATGTGTTCCTGTGGTGTCACTTGTGAGCGTGAGCGGAAGGTGGCGACAGTGCGGCAAAACCGGGAGGCCAACTGCTGTAATGCTAATGCGAAGAAGAAGAAGGAGAAGAAGAAGAAGAAGAAGGCTCTGACAACTCCTATCACTACAATAAAGACCAAACACAGCCGAAGCGCATGTAATCTTAGCTGCGTCATGGTTGGATTGAGTGTTCGATAGTTTAGGCTAAAATACGATAATTTTGTACGATAATTTCATTTTCGACATTTGGCAACACTGACCATGACGGACCTCAGATCACAGCCCATTTTCAAACCCACACACCGCCGCTGCTCCTTCGCCGTCGTAGCAGACGGACCGAAGAACGTTTACGACGCTTTAAAAAAATGAATGGGGAAAAAAAACTAAAGAGCTATACAGTGGTACCTCTACTTACAAAATTAATTGGTTCTGGAAGTAGTTTCGTAACCTGAAAATTTCGTAAGTAGAGACAGGTTTTCCATGTAAATGCCCTAATCCATTCCAAGCCCCCCAAAATTCAAACATAATTTTTTTAATAAATTATAAATAATACATGAAATGACATAAAAACCTGTAAGAAATACATGTTAGAACTAGAAAAGCACTCAGAGAGCTCAGACCTCCACTAAACGCAACAATTATCGACAATTTGAAAGTGATCCAGAATCCAGGATTTCTTCTGGATCACACCCAAAATGAAATCAGTTCTTCCTTTTCACATTTCTGACAACTCCTGAAAATTTCATCAAAATCCATCCATAACTTTTTGAGTTATCTTGAACACAGACAGACTGATAAACGCCAGCAAAAACATAACCTCCTCGGTGGAGGTAAAAATTGTCCGTTTACCTGGGTTGCTGGGTTACGCTCATACAGACAAGGGGCCCTCCTAGCCAATGGGATGCCAGGAAGATGCTAAGCAATAGCCAATGACAGAGCAGCTCGGACGCACCGCTTTCAAACTGAGATACAAAGCTGACAAGTATGTTAACGTTCGGTAGCAGCGCTACTGTATTTTTGCCTTTCGTATCCTGAAATTTCTTTCGTAACTAGAGGCAATATTTTCCCGTTGAGTCGTTTTGTAACCTGAAAATTTCGTATGTAGAGACGTTCGTAAGTAGAGTACCACTGTATTTTGATCTAAAAAAAAAAAAAAAATCTCTTCTTCCCTCTTGTTTAAGCGTCACTTTTACGATGGCATACTGCTGCTGCCGTTCAAGTATGCACAGTATGCATACTATGTACTACGTTGTGCCATACGTGGTTTGAGCTCCTGAAAACAGTCAGACTGTGATTACAGCTTCAGCCTGCACCGTTCAGGGTGAGTTTTTCTCACCGAGTGGCATTTATGATCCCAAAGGCATCGCAAATGCCAAGTTCCCATCACTGGGAAAGAGAAAAAAAAACCTAGCTTGGGATGGCACCAAAGCAAAAAGACCAAAGTAATTCCTTTGAAGCTGATCTTGTATTTCCCTGGGGCCTGTGAGGATCAGGGAAATGACACAACGGTCTCTATTACGGTGCACAGGATTCTTAAAGAAAGCTGACACATATCTTCTTCTTCTTTTCCTGTCGGATGACCTCAGTGAATCATCTCCTCCATCTGTCTCTATCCTCTACATCCTCTTCTCTTTATCTCCTCCATCTCTACATCCATAAATCTCCTCTCTGGTCTTCCTCTAGACCTCCTGTTCCAGTTCCAACCTCATCATCCTATTACAGATATCTTCTCCATCCCTCCTCTGTTCATGTCCAAACCATCTCAGTCTGACTTTTAGGGTTGGGAATCAAAAATCGGTTCCTGTAGAGAACCGGTTCCGTGTGTTTCAATTCCATGGAATCATTTGGCAGTTTATCCAGCGATTCTCTTATCGATTCCAACCAGCACGAATCTCACGTAATTTACGCAAGTTACACACAGTCAATTCCAGAAAGCACTTACGTGATTAAGTTACGTCGGTTTAGCACGTTAGCATTGGAGTTGTAAACGACAATGGCGTCCACCAGGTTCAAACGCTACAAAGTTTGGCTTCACTTCACCAAAGAAAGATGGCAACAAGGCAACTAGCAGTCATTGTAAAGTGGAGATAACAGCGTCGGGAGGGAACACGGCTAACATGCAGAAACATTTGAACACACAACATGTGATAACGAGTGTCGTGTTTTTGACGCTTCAGACTGATGGATCTCAACCCAGCAGCAGTAGCCAAGCTAAGATCACCTCTGGTAACTCTGGTAAGTAGCTATCCCGCTGCCTATGTGCTTCTTTGTAAAACACGCTATAACATTAACGCTATGCTATTAAACGAATGCCTTCTGCATTACATTTAGAAGATGACCGTGACGAGAGAGAGAGTCTGGCTGGTTCAGAGGCTGGAAGACATGATTATTTTTCTGCAAAAGAATTGTTAATTCTTCATAGTATTTGCAGATGTGCACTATGCACTGTTCCGTTGTATTTGATAGTATTTATCTTTCTTTCCTAATATTTTTGAGGAGATGTTTTTTATTTCTATTAGTAAAAATCTGTTAGTAAAATGTTACACATTCTGTGTGTTTGCACAGTTACATATTACAACAGTTAACACGTTATCCAGGCTTTGGGCCTCTTTTGACCTCGTCGTTGCGTTTGTAAGGTTGTGACTTCTAAGTAAAAAAAAAATTGATGCTAATTAAACTGTAGTCCTTTTTGCTCAAATTAGAATCGATAAGAGAATCGAATCGTTAAACAGTATTGATAGTGGAATCGGAATCGGAAAAATCTTATCAATTCTCATCCCTACTGACTTTCTCTCCAGAACATCTAACATGTTCTGTCCCTCTGATGTTCTCATTCCTGATCTTCTCCATCCTGGTCACTCCCAAAGAGAACCTCAACATTTTAACCTCTACCACCTCCAACTGTCTCCTCGGGACCACAGTCTCTTAAACTAGCAACATCTCCGGTCTCACCACCATCTTCTACACCTTTACTTTTATTCCTGCTGATGCACTTTCATCACACTTTTCTCCATCCGTTCCAACCTGCTTCAACACGCTTCTTCACCTCTTTTCTTCATTCTCCGTTGCTCCGGACTGTTGACCCTCAGTTCTTAAACTCTTCCACCTTCTTCATCTCTGCTCCCTGTAGCCTCCCTGTACACCTTCATTCCTCTCCTCTTCAGGTCATACCTCCACCTCTCTAGATGTTCCTCCACCTGCTCCATGCTCTCAAAGCAGATCATCAATGTCGTCTCCGAACATAACAGTCCACGGAGACTCCAGTCTGACCTCACCAAAGCAACAAGAAGGGGCTCGGAGCTGATCCTCAATGCAGCCCCACCTCCACCTGGAACTCTTCTGTCACACCTACAGCAGAGTCCTAATCAAATACATTCGATTGACTGATCATCGGCAGGTGCGAACACCTCGACATCTCCTAAAAGCAGGTGATCAGGCAGCTTCCTCAGTGATGCATCCTGTCTTGAAGCAGATTATTCACAAGCCGAACACCTGGAAGACAGCTGCCGATCTTCCCAGGAGAGGACACGGCAGCAGGTTCAACCCCCGAGGTCAGGTCCTGGACAGATCCAGCTGCGTCTCGAGATCTACAGGCCTCGGTTGAGATGTCGTTACAGGAGGGTTGCCTCTCTCTAAAAGGAAGATTATTGCCTGAATTACGTTTATAAAGTCACAAGTGAGAAAACCATAAGACTGTGGAGCTGGAGGGTAACATATTTACCATCACAACATCTATCACGTCGTGTGCCAATACTCGTTCCCTTCGTGCTATTCAACGGTGAATTTATTATGCATTCCCTCATGTGGCGTTCGTGCAATATCCTCAGAAGCGTCGGCGCACGCGTCCCGTGGAGAGTCTCGCCTACCGGGATCTGATTTTAGAAGATACGTTTCCCATTTGCTTCTCACATGCGGCGATGCGGGAGTGAAATGTGAGCGCCGCTGGTGGAATATGCATGACGCTCTCCCTTCAGGACTTCCACGGCGGCGGCAGGAGGGCACACGGCTGGGTTTGCAACAGGTTCACGGCCACGGAAACAGAAGCCTCCGTCTTCACCCTCGAGTTTCTCAACAGCTGAGGAGGCAGAGCAGCAGCTAGAAGCCAGAGAGAAGAACTTGCACTGTCCAGTACTTGGTTAGATAAATTAGATCGTTTGGCTGAGATAGTCGCATCTTCTCTGCAGAATAATCTATTTCATACAAATGCAAGGCCTTAGCTCTCAGATCAGCCCGTCTGAGTCCAGCAGGGTCCTGTGGTGAGACTCTATATCAGTGGTTCTCAACCGTTTTTGAACAACTGAATGAAAAATACTTTATTAATACCAGAAAGGGAAATTCAAAAACCATTGATTTGAGGAAATCATGGAAATAATACTATTATTAGTATTATTATTATTATTAGTAGAAGTAGTAGGGATGCACGATAACTGTTTTTTAAAACCGATACCGATAACTTTCAGCTCCTAAAGGCCAATACCGATAACCAATAACACACACATATACCTAAGATCATTACATCAATACTATGAACAAAATCAAAAATAGTTTGGACTTTTTAAATGAACAGATATTTATTTTTTTCCAATGAAAAACTATTGGCAATCCTCTCAAACATTTTTATAAAGCTATCAAACAAACCTATTTGATATCTCACATCAACTTAAATAAGGTTCATTACTGACTGATAAAAAAATAAAGGCTCCTTGAACTGATGGAAATACATGCATCAAAATTACAAACTGAAAAAGATTAACATTTAAAGGATTTTGACTTGTGGTTCCATTTAAATTAATACCTTTAATTAAAGTAAATGAGGTTCAGTAGTTTCTTGTTTTTTTTTTATCTCATGGAAGCTTTAGATGAGAGGAATGAGGGAGAGGAGAGACTGCTGCTGGTGTGCACGTTAGCTTTAGCTCGCGTTAGCGCGATTTCAAAACTCCATGGAAGCGATTGTTATGTTGTAGGTGGCTGATCAGGTTTTACGTATTAAAGCTTGTGCTTCCCTCATCGTAGAATTTGCTCAGAGGATTTGTCACCATTAACCACCAAACTATCTTCTTCTGAAACTTTAACGAAGTTCCACGCCGCCATGTTTGTTGTGATCAGTACGCTGTGCTGCAGGCTGCATTCAAGGTGTAACGTAAATTCCGACGTTCCCACGTTAGCTAGTCATTCTTTCAGCCTTTTCTATTTTTTTTCTTTTTTTTATGTGTAACATGAGGGGAAATACTGCGAATATCAGTTAAAGTCAGCAACTACTAAAATTATGACCGAGTTAACAAGTTGTTTTCTGGCATGAGGGGGTATTCTTGATTTTACTGATTGAGAAATCGTTTTTCTGATTATGCCGACGTTACTTGAACATAACATTCACTGCCGGTCATTCAAAGCTCAAAGGGGAGCGAGTCACTGCTGTGTTGACAAAAATATATATGTTATTGTGACAGATATGGTTATGTCAGAGTAAATTCCCGGTAAATTAACAGTGTACATTGATGCATGTTTGGATTCCCAGTCCCACAGAGGGTGCACATTCTGTGGTGACATGAGAAACTAATACTATGCTTATCTATACAGATGCTGTTATGGGGTTGATGGCCCAGCTGAAGACATCATGGGGAACATCTTGGGTAAATTGATGGAGAGCTGTGAATGGCTGGTTATTTGGCCCGGGGTGGGGTCAGAGCCTATAGAGAGGAAGTGTTTCAGTAGTGAAGGGGCTGCCATGGGGAGAGGTTGACTCCTGCACCTCTCTGTTTGAGGTTTTTTGTAGTTCTTTATTTTGTTTGGTTGTAGTTTTCACTTTGTTGTCCAGGCCTGGAATCGATTAAAACATTTCTTTTGTACCTCAACAAATCTGCCTCAGAGTCCTTCCGTCATTTCAAAGGTTTCCTTACTGACAACATGCCTATGAAACAACCCACTTGGTAACAAGTGGTGTCAGAAGTGGGATTGTAAAGCCTCAAGGAGGACTTGTCAGTGGAAACCTGAAAACCTGAAATGGCGGGACGAGGGCGTGGAAGCAAACTGTTGCGACCAACCCGGAAAAACCCAGGGCTGATGAAGGACAATTGTGAGGAGCCTGAGGAGGAAGCAGAGGAGGAGTTGGTGGTTGAGTTGATTGGGGGAGGAGCCATGGCATCAGAAGGGCTTCAATCAGCAGCAGACCAGCAGCTGGTGCTACAGCCAGATCCTTCAGTCAAGCCAAAGGGGCCACCGGAGAAAATCCTTCTACCACCTAAGTTAAGTACTCCGCCTCATCCTTCACCAGAGAACGTTCCTTTTGGGCAACAATTTATGAATGAAATGAGGGAATTCATGTATAGGCAGCAAAGACATGAGAAAATGTTGTTTGATGGACTTGAAGATCTGAGAAATGTTGTTTATCAAAAACAGGAAACTGCTGACCAAGCTAGTCAACCGAATCTGACGAATTATGATCTGCTTACTCCAGCTCAACGCCATCAGCAGCCCAACCAACAAACCATGCCGACATCTGCTCAGCTGGAGCAACGGCCCATTCGCCGTTATGACGGGGCCAAGATTCCAGAATTCAGTGAAGGTGAAGATGTGGAAAGCTTTTTCATCCGCTTTGAACGCATTGCCAGGACCTGGGGGTGGACTCAAGACGAGTGGGCTACTCGAGTTGTCACTCTTCTCACTGGCAAAGCGTTGCAGGCTTATGCCAGCATGGACGAGCAGCGTTCTCACCTCTATGCTGACATCAAAGCTGCTGTCCTGGCCAAGTACAATGTGACTGAAGAGACCTACCGACAACGTTTCAGGTCTACTAGGGTGCCAGCAGGAGAGTCAACCAGGGAGACCTACAATAGGTTGAAGGGACTCTATAAGAGGTGGATGCGACCAGAAACCAAGACAAAGGAGCAGATGGCCGAGACATTGATTCTAGAACAGTACCTGCGTGTTCTCCGCCCGGATGTTAGAACCTGGGTAAAAGAACATCAACCACAGACAGGGGAAGAGGCTGCAAAACTCGCTGAGCGGTATCTGGCTGCACATCCAGAGCCATATCAGGAGCTACATCGTGAGCATTTTCGGCCCTATAAGATGACTGTGGGTCAGGGTAATTCAGAGGGGGGTTAAACGTAATGAGGTTCCACCCAAGCATGATACAGGGGGTGGGTTGAAAGTTAAAAATGGGGGCATTATCTGTTTTTATTGTCATCAATCAGGGCACAAAGCAGCTTTTTGCCCATTAAACAAACCTAAAGAGGTTAATTTGTGCTATGTTCCCAGACCAGAAATTCAGGCCTCTATGCATGTGTCTAGACCCAAATCCCGATATGCTGCTACCTCAGTTCTTGTTAATGGGCGGGAGGCTGATGCGCTATTAGATACCGGTAGCTCCCAGACACTGGTGAAGACAGAGTTGGTAGATAATGAGTCTTTAAATTTTGATAACCTAGTAGGGTTGGGGGGTGTGTTCATGGGGACGAACAAATGTATCCCACTGCTGTGGTGACGATCGGAGTGGATGGTCAAGCATACATCATGATGGTGGGGGTGGTTGATCAACTGGCACATGATGTAATTTTAGGGGACGATCTGCCAGTTCTCACTAATCTGGTTCAGGCGGTGTCAAAGTCATGTGCTGCTGCGGTTACTCGGTCTCAGGCTAAGGGTTTGCAACCCCTGCCTGATGCCCATCAAAGTCTTTTTGAAGGGGGTGAAGGGGGTACAAAGGTTAAGAAAAATAAAAAGCAACGTCGTCAAGCCAAGCATGCGTGGAAGGCTAGGGTGCAGGATTCAGTTCCAGTTGCTCCAGATCCTGACACCACTTTGCTGGACCCACAGTGGCAGGTCCCTGACAACTTTAAAGAGCTACAGAGAGCAGACCCTTCACTTCAACCTTTGTTTGAGAAGGTATGTGAGGTAGATGGTAAGCCTGTTAAAGCAGCTACCCTTATTGGGGATAAATACATTCTCAAAGATGATCTTTTGTACAATGCAGACAGTGGGGTACCTAGATTGGTTGTTCCTTCATTATTTCATCAGTTAATTCTAAATTTGGGACACCACATTCCATGGGCAGGACATCTAGGTCAACAGAAAAGCTATGACAGAATCAGTCGCAGGTTCTATTGGCCTGGATTGTATAAGGATGTTAAAGAGTACTGTAGGACATGTGTAGAGTGTCAAAAAGTAGCTCCAGTTCGTAAAATAGAACGAGGACTGTTGCAACCCTTACCAATAATTGGCACACCATTTGAGCGTATTGGTATGGACATCATTGGTCCATTAGTTAAAAGTAGTTCGGGGCATCGATTTGCTCTTGTAATCTGTGATTATGCTACTAGATACCCAGAGGTTTATCCATTACGCTCTGTTCAAGTTAAACATGTTGTCCGATGTCTGATTGATCTGATTTCCAGAGTAGGTGTTCCTGTAGAAATTTTAACTGATCAGGCAAGTAATTTCATGTCTACACTGCTGAAAGCGTTGTACAAGCAGCTGGGTATCACAGGCATTAGAACAACACCTTATCATCCTGAAACTGATGGGTTGGTTGAACGTTTCAATGGTACACTTAAAAACATGTTAAAAAAGTTTGTGGATGAAACTGGTAGGGATTGGGATAGATGGATTCCATTCCTGCTGTTTGCATACAGAGAGGTTCCACAAGCCTCAACTGGGTTTTCACCTTTTGAGTTGGTTTATGGCAGGCAAGTTAGGGGTCCCCTGGATGTGCTCAGGGAGGGTTGGGTGGCTGGAGAGCCAGCCCAGTGCAGTGTCGCCTCTTATATCCTCCAGATGCGAGACAAACTGGACAAGATGAGACAGATGGCTCAAGAACACCTGAGAGAGGCCCAAACCAAGCAAAAGGTGTGGTATGACAAACATGCTAGAGAGAGAGAACTTAAACCTGGGCAGAAGGTATTGCTACTGCTTCCATCTGGTGCATCTAAGTTACTGGCTAAATGGCAAGGCCCTTATGTTGTGTCAAGAAAGATGGGACCAGTAACCTATGAAATCTTGTGTCCTGAAGGGCGACGTAAGAAGCAGATATTACATGTCAACTTGCTGAGAAAATTCAATGAGAGAGAGATGACTCCAGTTACCAAACCAGTGATGGTGGTGCGGGTCGCAGAGGATGGAGACGATGAGACTGACATGGAACCAGTTCGATCTCAAGGAGGCGTCATTGAGCCTCCGGTACATCTTAGTGAAGAGCAAAAACAACAGCTGGCCCAGGTACAGAAGTCATTCACTCCTCTCTTCCAGGAGACACCAGGTCGTACGGAGGTTATCAGCCACGACATTACATTAAAGGTTCTCACACCAATCCGGCAGAGGCCCTATCGGGTTCCTGAGAGAATGGTGAAGTCATTGAAAAACGAGAGTAGTAGCAACCATGTTGAAGATGGGTATAATAGAGCCGTCAAAAAGTGAGTGGTCAAGTCCTGTTCTTTTGGTTCCCAAGAAAGACGGAAGTGTCCGATTCTGCACAGATTTCCGAAAGCTGAACAGTGTCAGTAGTTTTGATTCTTACCCAATGCCCAGAATCGATGAACTGCTTGAGAGGTTAGGCAAAGCTAAATACATGACTACATTAGACCTTTGTAAGGGTTACTGGCAAGTCCCACTTACTCCTGCTTGTAGACCCTATACAGCCTTTCGGACACCTACTGGATTATATCAGTATACAGTGATGCCTTTTGGTCTACACGGGGCACCTGCTACATTTCAGAGACTCATGGACATTGTTTTAGGTGATTGTGGACAATATTCAGCAGCATATCTTGATGACTGTATCATTTTCAGTGAGACATGGCAAGAGCATCTCCATCACCTTCGGCAGGTCCTCCAGAGGCTTCAGGAGGCTGGGTTAACCATCAACCAAACTAAATGCTCATGGGCACAGGAGGAGGTGAAATACCTGGGGTACCGCATTGGGCATGGACAGATTAAGCCCCTGGTGGAAAAGTTGGAGACCATTCGAGGGATACCAAGACCACAAACCAAGAGGCAAGTACGGTCCTTTCTTGGTCTGATTGGCTGGTACAGAAGATTTGTGCCTCATTTTGCCACCATAGCTACGCCGCTAACTAACCTCACTAAGAAGACTACTTCATCCCGTCTTCAGTGGACTGATGAAAGTGAGGAGGCCTTTAAACAGTTAAAGGAACTATTATGTCGAAATCCTGTTTTGAAGAGTCCTGATTTTAATAACAAGTTCCTTGTACAAGTAGATGCCTCGGATGTTGGCTTAGGTGCTGTTCTAGCCCAAGGAGAGCCTGGAGAGGAGAGGCCTATTCTGTTCCTGAGCAGAAAGTTGTTCGACAGAGAGAGAAAGTACTCTACTATCGAGAAGGAGGGACTCGCCATAAAGTGGGCAGTGGATTCACTCAGATATTATCTGCTGGGACGTGAGTTCATCCTTCAAACTGACCATCGGGCCCTGAAGTGGATGCACTCAATGCAGAGTCAAAATTCCAGAATACTGCGCTGGTGTTTGACTCTTCAGCCATTCCGGTTTACGATTGAGTACTGTCCAGGGGGTCGAAACATCATTGCTGACTACTTGTCACGTGTACCCGGTATGCACAACCCAGAAGGAGAGGGGGTAAGAAATGTGACAGATATGGTTATGTCAGAGTAAATTCCCGGTAAATTAACAGTGTACATTGATGCATGTTTGGATTCCCAGTCCCACAGAGGGTGCACATTCTGTGGTGACATGAGAAACTAATACTATGCTTATCTATACAGATGCTGTTATGGGGTTGATGGCCCAGCTGAAGACATCATGGGGAACATCTTGGGTAAATTGATGGAGAGCTGTGAATGGCTGGTTATTTGGCCCGGGGTGGGGTCAGAGCCTATAGAGAGGAAGTGTTTCAGTAGTGAAGGGGCTGCCATGGGGAGAGGTTGACGCCTGCACCTCTCTGTTTGAGGTTTTTTGTAGTTCTTTATTTTGTTTGGTTGTAGTTTTCACTTTGTTGTCCAGGCCTGGAATCGATTAAAACATTTCTTTTGTACCTCAACAAATCTGCCTCAGAGTCCTTCCGTCATTTCAAAGGTTTCCTTACTGACAACATGCCTATGAAACAACCCACTTGGTAACAGTTATCGGGGCTATTTGTCGTGATATCGGAGTTATCGGAATGATGTCATAATTTCCTGTTATTGGCCCGATAGTTATTGTGCACCCCTAAGTAGTAGTATTATATTATAATACTTAAGTGGCCAGTGTAGAGCAGCAAATCTCTGTCTGTCAGTTCATCCAACACCTGAACAACAATGAACATTTTTTTCCCCCCCTGCAGTTCCTCGTACTATAGTATGATGTAATACACGCTAGGGATTCCCCTTTTTAGCGGAAATAATCTGCGGAGGAAATTTTTGTGCTGATTCAGGAGGACAGAAGCCGCGGAGGAGGAGGATTCACTGAAAGCGTCACATCGAAGAACAGACAGGTGAAACATCTGACCTCTAGGCTACTATAAGTTTAATAATTAGCTACACATTTATGTGTGTGTGAACAGGCCTTAATAATAATATAATTGAAGCCTACCTTTGCCAACCGCGGAAAATGATTTAATTGTTGAGTGCTGATCTCTCAGTGACTGGAAGTAGCCGAGTCTTTAGATACCTTGTCTGGATGTTTCTCACATAGCAGCACATCTGCAGATGTACGTTGCTTGGTGATGGAATAAATCTATTATTTATGTAATTAGCGTTGTACTGCCGTCACTTTTTCTTGTTTTACGACATTTTGATTGTACTCTAAATGTTTGTGATTAACCGTGATTACGTAGTCTCGATTGTGTTTGTTTTCATTGATTGTTGAATGAAACCTGCGAAATGTGTTGGAAACAGGTTTCTCTGCTGCTGTGTGTTTATGGGCGTTACTATGGCGACCGATCACGCTCAGCTCGTCTGATTGTGACGTAGAGAGAAAAGGAGAT
Source organism: Hirundichthys speculiger (assembly GCA_018398805.1). Taxonomy (NCBI): domain Eukaryota; kingdom Metazoa; phylum Chordata; class Actinopteri; order Beloniformes; family Exocoetidae; genus Hirundichthys; species Hirundichthys speculiger. The sequence continues at coordinate 30,987 of JAGFBZ010000810.1, read as the reverse complement.
TTTATATTATGGAAGCAGCAGACTCTGGGTTTTGGTCTCAGACAGCAGCTTTATTTTTTTTTGAAAGGAAATATGAGCACAACATTTTATTAAAACATAAATAGATTTGCACTATAAAAAAAACCTTGAGAAACTGTGGAAGTTTAAAATAGAGTTTTCAAGGCGTGGCGACCCTCGTTTGTGCCTGAGCGCCCCCCTCTCAGCCCTGAAGTTTCCAGCGCCCCCCTAAAGGTTCAGAACGCCCCCTGGGGGGGGGGCGGTACCCCGTTGAGAAACCCTAAATTACATCATCGTTTGGCTGAGATAGTCGCATCTTTCCTGCAGAATAATCTATTTATTATAATAATCTAGCAGGGTCCTGTGGTGAGACTCTATATCTACATCACATCTGCTCACATTTTATTTAACGCTTACAAGATCTCGACGTTCACACTTATTAAGCGATGATGCTTTAACTCTAAGTGGCCATCAAGATTCCACCCTGCATTTCTTTTTGTTGCTTTCTCCTTTTTTTGTCTCTGGAGATGCTGATTTCTGTCACTGCTCAAAGAAACAGACACTTTCAGACGCTGCGTCTGATCCGTGCACGTGAACAAACGTAGCAGTCGGCTGAATCTGGAACGTAATTCAGCGCTCTTTGCGATAAAAGCCCCCGCAGTGGTTAGCTGAGAGGCACTCGGTTATCAAAAGTGCAAATTACATAGCAACAGGTTTTTTTTTTATAGCGGCTTTAATTGCACAGCAAATGACAGCTGCTCGGCGGACAGCGATGCTCGGGTCTTTTCTTGTTGCTGGCATGACAACACATAATCGGTGTCAGTTTACGGGGACGGCGCCGCCGAGGGTGGCGCCCCCTCTCTAGTCAAATAGCCGTAATATTCAGGGGCCACAGCAGTTATCTGTGCTGCGAGGGGAACGAAAGCAGAAATGTGACAAACTAAGGCATAAAAATGTTACCAGTGGACAAAGAGATTAAAAAATAACAAATGTGTAATTTCTTCAAGTGGACAGTCTCGGCTCAGAGAGATGAAGAGAGCTGAGGGAAGTGATTCTTTCTGTGATGTTTGATGAATAAACCTCTGATCTGACTGCATCACACAGGAAGTCTGCATAGATTTAACAAATGTGGAGAAATATGGAGCTGTTGGCGTCCGAGGCGGCACAGAGATGGAAGATATGGACATATTCTTCTGGCGTCCGACCTCCTGACCCGTGATATTACCGCGTGGGCTGCGGTGACCCAGAAGCCTCCAAATGTAATTTTGTCTGATGGCCACGCCAAGCTGGGCCCAAATCACATTTCATTTGACACAGATGATTCTGCAACTCTGGTTCCAAAAAAATAAGAATAAAAAAGCTGGGACCAAACTGTGTAAAACATTAAAAAAGACAACAACCCAGAATAAATGTAAATCTCATTAACCCACGTTTTATCTGAATGGAGACATTTGACTATTTCATAGAAAATATCAGCCCATTTAGAAAAAGTTGGAACAGGAGCAACTTAAGTAGCTGGATCAAATCAGTTACAAACGGAGGAGCATTTGACGACTAATCAGGTTAATTATCAACACGTCAGTAACGTGACTGGATATAAAAGAAATATTTCAGAGAGGCAGAGCTTCTCTGATGTAAAGATGGACAGAGGTTCACCAATCTGAGACAAACTGCAGCTAAAAAGACTTTGAAGATCCACCACCTACAGTCCATGACATCATCAACAGATTCAGAGAATCAGGAGGAGTCTCTGTGTTCCAGGGACGAGGATGATGGTCTGAACTGGATGATGGAGATCTTCAGCTCCTCAGGCAGCTCTGCGTTAAAAACAGACATGATTGTCTCCTGGACATCACTGATGGACTCAGGAACACTTCCAGAAACCACCGTCTGTCCACACAGTTCACCTAAAATCCACTGATGCAGGTTAAAGCTGGACCATCAGAGAAGAAGACGCATGTGGACACCATCCAGAAACACCAGCGTCTTCTCTGGACCAAAGATCATCTAAGATGGTCTGAGGATAAATGAAACTGTTCTGAGGTCAGATGGACCAACCATGGACGCCGTGTCCTGCAGACTGAAGAGGAGAGGAACCATCCAGCTGTTATCAGACAGTTCAACAGCTGCATCTCTGATGGTCTGGGGTTGATTAGTGTCTATGGGGACAGCTGGAACATCTGGAAAGGCTGCATCAATGCTGAAGAGCAACATCTGCTCCGTCCAGACGACGTCTCTTTCAGGGAAGACCTTCCATATTTCAGCAGGACGAAGCTGAACCACAGACTGGATCATCACAGCAGCAGGACTTCACAGGAGAAGAGTCCAGCTGCTGAACTGGTCTGACAGAACAGAAACAGAAAACATCTGGAGCAGCAGAAAAACCAAAAACACCCAGCAATGACGATCCAGGACTGTAGAGCAGCTGGAGTCCTGCATCAGACCAGACCATCTCCTGAAACTCCAGAAACTGGTTTCCTGACCTCCCAGATGTTCCCAGACGTCAGTGTCCCAACGTTTTTTTGGATTTGAAGTTGAGCCTCTCCCAGTGGAGGAGGAGTCATCAAACATCTTTTTAATGTTTTACAGGAAAAAAAAAGTAAAGAATATTTTTTATTTTTTTCAAAATCCATTCAGAACAGACAAATATCTCTTAAAAATATTATTAGCAGCCAGTAAGAAATCTGTAACCGGAAGCTGGCTGCAGACCACACCTCCGGCAGAGTCTGACCGGATCAATATGGTGAGCAATATCCAAAACATGGAAAGAATGACCTTTTTGTTAAATCTACAGACTGATAAATATTTGCACTATTGGGAAAAATGGATTGTGTACATGTCCATAAGAGAAGCTCATTGAGCCATCATTGTATTTGTAACTACACCTGTATAATGTCTGAATGAATGTATAGGTGACCATCTGTTTGTTTCATGCATCTCAGTATGTTGTCTATAAAAATAAAGTACAAAATCCCTTCAGCACAAAAGATGAGCTGTAACCGGACGGGTGATGTTCAGTCCGTTTCCTGCTGACGCACCACCCGCAAGAGAGCACTTTAAATGATTATTCGCTCTTTATTCTGCGGCAGGTTTTCTTTCAGACGCATCATCTTGTGGAAGTGCAGGTCCTCCTCCCGTCGCTGCTCCTCAGAGACCCTGCGATGATGATTTCAGCCTCCATGAAAGTCACCTGTTAGAATCCACACGTCTTTTTCACTGCCTTACAAGCACTAAATCGCTCCCTTTCCAGCTTTTCTTCGGATACGTTGCAGGAAAAAAAAAACAAAAAAGATGACGTACTTGGAGAACGAGAATGAAGTTGGGTTTGAAGTGTCTGCAAAGGCAACAAAGCTTTTCCTCGTCACTCCTGATTTTTCTGATTTTCTTACCCGCTGGACGCGAGAGGCTGTTGCGTAACTTCGGTGTACCTGCAGACTCGATCTGATTCAAGACGGCGTCTGCGGTGTCTTTAGTGGATCAAAGCTGCGCCCGGAACAATATCTTTGGTTATGACAGGACAGCAGGTGTTTGGAGAGATGATGACGCACCAAAAAAAGGACAAACGCCCTCCTGACAACAGCGAACAGCTGCTCCGGAGAGCAACACCTGCGTACCTGCCCGGCCTTATGTCGGCCCCCTTCGCTACAAACTTCAATCAGGGTTCGACAACTGAGGCAAAGCCATTAGTGCGGCGCTAACAGCATCTGTCACAAATCACTAGGCTTACCTGGGAGAGGTGATAAAGCGGTGATATTTGGAGGGCAGGGGGACTGGGAGGTGTGTGTGGGAGGAGGGGGGGGGGGGGGTAGAGAGAGTCGTATCTGCACTTTTGTCCTTTACATTTACTCTGCAAGGTGAAATTGTCAATTATTGTTATCTAACTTGACTGCACAGTTTAAGTGACTCAAAGTGAGAGTGTCTGGGTCAGACACGAGGCAGCGCTGCAGAGATGAGACGATAAACTCAGAATAACGACAGCGACGCGTGTAAAAGGCTTTACTGGGGACAGAAGGGAAGAAACTGCTGCTCTCTGGTAAATCTGAAAGTCCTCACACATTCACGAACGAACAGAACAAACGTCAGGTCAGCGGTGCACGTCTCCACGTGGGTCCGACCTCGACGGCGCAGCGTCGGCGAAACGTGAGCACGTTGACAGAACGAACGGCTGTCGGTAAATCAAATGTATGTTGTGCTGAACGGTTTGCATGTACACAGCAAAATCAGCATACTCAAATTAACACTCTCACTTTTGAAATGTCTATATGGGTCCACACCACAAAGAGTTAATTTAACTCTTTTTTGGGAGAGTTAGCACCTTAACACTAACTTAGAGTAATTATTGACTTTTTTTTGGAGTTAAATTTTAACACTTGCAGTGTTACTTTATCTCAACACTTTTATGTAGTGTTAGATATTAACTCTCTTTTGGATTGTTGGTTAACTATAGAAGTGTTACAGTTATTTTAACACTGTAAGGTGTAAAATTAGCTCTTCCGAACTACTAAAAAAATACTTAGAAAATAAGGTTTGCTAAAAATAATGCCATCATGTTTAGTTGAAACTCATTTATTTCAAACATGCACCACAAATTAACATTTAGAACACTTTATCGGACACAATTCGTCGTTAGCTAACTTAATGTTAACACTTACATAATGCTAACTGCCCACAGCCGATACACTGCTTATTCAGCGTTAGCTTGCTTAGCCAAGTTAACAAAACAACAAAAATACGGTCTAAAACTTTTTTACCATAGCAGATACAGTCTTTACCATCAAATTACAAGTTTTAGCGAACCAAATGACGAACTAAAATCATCACTGCTTAGCGCGGCTAATGTGGCGACATAACTTTACCGTGAGTGTCTCGCAATTGAAGACAGACCAGGTGCCAGAGGGGTAATATAAATATCAAAACCTAACACGAACATAAAGTTAGCTAATTTTACTAATTGAACAATGTCGACATAAAACCACGGTGAAACGCACAGCTGAACGAGAGGCTCCTCAGTCGGTATTTAGCTCCTGTCGCTGTGTAGCAAGGTGGGGGCGGAGTCTGATTTACACTTTAAGTGTCACATCCACATTTGGAGTTAAGAGTTAAATAGTTCAGAGTTGATGTTACTACTACAATGACACTTACAGATTTGATCTGAAGACACTTTGTTTTGACTCCAACTATTTGTAAACTTAGAGTTACATTTAAGGGATTTGACTCTATTCAGAGTGGAATTAACTCTGCTTTTGCTTAGATTTCACCAACACCAGAAATATAACTCTTCTCTATTTGCTGTGTAGCAGCTCGGAGCGAAGTTTCTTAGCAACAGGAAGAAAAAGAGTGAGCGGGTATAAACGGGCGTTTATCCTCCGGTGCTCTTACCTTTTGTGTTTGTCACAAACGCTGAGAGAATTCACAGTTTTCTCTGCGAGGTTGAATAATGCTTCGGCGACGTCACCGAAGGTCAGAACAAACGTCTCGGCTCATCTCTGAGCGCCGGCGTGCGGCTGAGCTTTACCGACTTTTATGAGTCACCGTGAATGGAAACGAGGATCTCGGCGGATCACAGTCCTGCGGTCTGTTCTCGCCGGGTTTCACTTTCAGGATCCGGCCGACTTCTCACCCTTGTTTGCTCGTTCCTTTTCTATCTGCATGTGTTCATGAAGCATCAGTACTGAAACGTGTCTGAATCAAACCCAACTAGGGATGTAACGATATGGAAAATTTGATATCTTGATTATAGTGACCAAACTATCACAGTTTATGATATTATCGCGGTATTCTTAATTGCTGTACAAATGTCTAAAAAACACATACATTTAAATAATTTCATAAAATCTTGTGAATTTTTTGTCATACTAAAACATCAGAATCCAAAATCTAGTCAAAATAAAACTTTCTCATTAAAAGGGCAAACAACTGGCACAGAATGAGATTTGATGTTAAATGATCAAAATAAATAACAGGAACAAAGCTTATTTGTCTGGTGCAAATTTAACTAAACACTTTAACAACAATAGTAGGTCAAAATATGCAAACAATTATCAGGAACAAAAATTATAGTGCAAGTTCAAATGAAATAAACTTTTGACTTTAAGCTGAACCTTAAATACGTATAAATGTGCAAATAAAGAAAACAGTTGTTTAGGAGCCAAAAATGTTGTTCTGAATTGTAGTTCACTCTGTGTGTCTGTGGGTGTCGCTGTGTTGTTACCTGAGGGTCAGGTATAAAGGTAGCTGCCTGTTATTGGTTAGGTGTTGGACCCAGAAGGGCTAAAGGTTTTTGACCGCTGTGGCGCTAACTGCCGGCGTTATGGTTGTCGGATCAGTTAATTGAATAAATTAACATTTTAACTGCATCAGAAAAACATCGTTCCGGTCATTTTTCGATCAACACGCAACGGTAACGTTTACGAAATGTGAGTTAGTGAAGCGCGTCAACCAGGTTACTCTTGATCAAACATCTCAGTAGCTTGAAGCATTAGCCTTAGCTTCTTCAAGTTGCTTGTACAAATCACAATAAAATGTAAACAAGTGCTCTGCAGACATAACTGTCCTTCACCAGTTGTCCCTCTGCATTCTTATAAAAAATAAAATAAAAAACAGCCCAGACCTTAGATTTCATCCTTTTAGTGGGTTGGTAAATGTCCTGCGTGCTATCACCACTTTCCGCCATGCTAACGTTACAATGCCGATGTTACAAGCTACATATTCATGCGAGACACAGTCACGAGTCGCTCGCAGACTTGAATGAGGCTGATATTACACATCCCGGTAATCGACCGCGATAATGAGATGAAGTCAAACATAAACGGTAATCGTTATCTCTAAAATATTACCGCGCTTTACCGTAATACCGGTAACCGTTCCATCCCTACATGGCTGGATGGTATTGAGATGGTATTCTGCCATGCTTTCTTTAAGACAAGTTCCTTAATTTGGAATTAGAGGAAATTGACAATTATGGACCCAGCTGTTGCATTTGTGCTCAGCTTCGGACCTAGTGCTCTATGAGCACGCTGAGTTTGTAAATCCAGCTCAGATGGCAGGTCGAGCTGGTTTTTGAGTAGGTTCACAAAGTCCATCACCAATTTCCCTCCTTTATCCTCAGGAATTCAATAAATTTGCAGGTTGTTTCTCCCAGAGCGACTCTCCACGTCGTCTATTTTGTCTTGCATCTCTCTGTTTAGCTTTATTGTCGTTATCAACGTCTCTTTCAGTTCGGAGCAGGCAGATTCCAGGTCAATTATCCTTGTCTGCGCCTCGGCTATATTAGCATTTTGGTTCTGTGTTTCCCGCAAGACGTCAGTTTTGAACTCAGAGAAATCCTCCTTCATGGTTGTTTTGACTTCGTTTTTGAATTCACTTAGATATTTCTTAATGTCCTGTTTGAGCTCTTTTTTCTCTTTTAGACTTTTAAGCAGGGTACTTTCGTCTGCGCTAGCGTTACCTTTGGAGGGTGTTAGCTCTTCTTTTCCAACTTTCTGCTTTTTTAATCTTTTTGTATCGCTCTTTTGACTCAGTTTCATCTCCCCTCTCTTAATTTCTAGTTAAATTAGATTAAATGCAGTGCATGTGTTTTAATAGAGGACATTATTAGCGCCGACTCTAGGAGCTCCCTACTACCCGTCCATCTCCTGCTAGCTAGCAGCACCCAGCCTCCTTTTTGATGTCACTGATTGGTCAGAACCGTCAGGTGACTCGCTTGGATCCTGATCTGTGTGCTCTTTTTGACGTCCCCTAATCCACATGGTTGGTGGTCCACATTCTCCTGAAGCAGCCCAGTTACAGAATATTCCTCCTCCGGCTGTCTGCCTCCTTCAACAGCTTTACTTCTGTTTTTGTTGGATTAACTGATCCTGTGGCGTCGTGCATTCTTTGTCTCTTTTCTTTTTTTTTTTTGGAAATCAAGGCACAAAAATGTCTCTGCACCTTCCTGCACCATCTCTGAGTGGCATTTGAGTAAATGCTACGGGATAAAACCGTTATTAAAAACCAAAAAACAAACCCTCAGAGAAAAACTGCAGAGATGTTATGAATCTGGACACAAGCATTAACTTTAGTTTTATTTTGTTTTATGTTGATGTTCTGCTGTGGAAACCAAAGAAAAAGACAGCGAGCAAAGCGACAGAATCACGAAGGCGTGCAGAGGCCCCGCCCTCAACCACAGATGGATGAGATCGGATCAGAGATGCTTCTTCATCCCTCCTGCGAGGCCGTCGGGTCACCACGGCCGGCTGGTTGCCTCACCGTTCGACCTGTGACACAGAAACACAAAAGAAAGCATAAAAACAAGAACAGTTTTGTGATTGATAGGTTAAATCCTTGAATCATTAAAGTTTCTGATTCCTGAAGCACCGGCTCGTTGTTAAAAGCTCTGTTGAAGGCTTCCTCAGTGAAGTTCTCAGCTCCGCCCACCGAGTCGGGGAGGGAAACATCACACTTTGTGTCCACCTCATTCCTCGGGGGCGCTACTGTTGACGTGATTATTGGTGTAACAAGCGGTCTGGTTTCCATCACCTACCGATAGATGAGGGAATAAAAAGAATCTGGCTGAAAAATCTGAATTGAAGAAACCATCCAGAGTTGTGATGTTTGTCTCAGACGGTTATGGTGGCAAATGCAGTTACAGGTAGATAAGAGAGCTCAGGGTTTCTGGACAGTTAATGTGCTGGAGATGAAGTGATGACTATGAACTGAATTTTTTGAGGTTGAATTTTTTTACACTGAATTTTTTGAGGTTGAATTTTTTTACACTGATTTTTTTTTTTTTTAGAAATTGAATTTTTTTACACTGAATTTTTTTGAGATGTTGATTTTTTTTTTACACTGAATTTTTTGGGGTGTTGAATTTCTTTACATGTTGAATTTTGAAAAACTGAATATTTTAAGACAACAATTTTTTTTAAACACTGAATTTATTTTAACAAAATAAAATTCAGAGGCAAAAAAAATTTCAGTTTTTTAAAATTCAAAGTCTGATTTTGATGCTGAAAAATTACAGTCTTAAAAACTCGTATTCAAACTCAGGTGGCACAGAAATACTTCCATAGATGACTCTCACCCTGCAGCTGAACTGCTGGTACCTCCCCTGCTGATGGAGCTCTAGAGAGATCTGACGTTGACGATCCTACATGAATGTGGTCTGCTTTATGACGTTTAAAATGTATTCGCTTTATGCTCAAAATAAAGTCCAAATTTAAAACAACAGTTGCACAGTGTCATTACAAGATGCAGTTAAAATTATTATTAAAACTACCAGACCAATCAGCATTTACCTTCCTCACTACTGCAGCTGCAAGATCTTCCTTTCCCTGCAATACATGAACTCTGCTGTACAGTGTTAACACTGATGGATTGCTGGAGGCGTAGTTATAAGCCCAGTTGGGTTTTCTGGCTCTCTCTGTACTTGTACTATTGTATTTTTTAACATTATAATGTTTTTTTTTGCTATGATGTGCAAAACAAATAAACAAATAAATAAATAAAGATCTACAGTCCACATGCTGATCCAGAATGAAAAGATCTGCATTCGTTCATCGGCTTCGCTTTAGTGTTTTGCTTTGATTGAATTAAAAATAAATCAAAGGGGTTAATTTGCGTTTGACTCTCTGAGACCTGATGCAACACGTGTGCGCTTTTACCTCTGCAGCCTGATGTGGTGTCAGCGTTGCATCATTTCTGAGAGACGTGATTTTTTAAAATTCATTTATTTATTTAAGCAAAAAAAAAAACATAATCGAAGTTACGAAAATAAAAACAGTTGGTTTAACATCTCAAATTATTTCCATTTCATGTGTTTGGTTTCATCAGCCGCTGAAACACAAGAGGCTTTTTTTTTTTTTAAATGAAGTCTTCAGTCTGAAAGGGTTAGATAGGAGAAGAAAGGTAGAAACCAGCGTGTAATAAAGCAGAACACGGCCCTCAAAGTACGTCTTTATTCAGTTCGTTTTCAGCTTCAGCTCAGCAGCCCTGCAAAATCTCAGTCTGGACAAGGGATGGGCATAATTAATCGATTAATCGATGATTGATCATTAAGAATTTGGTCGAAGACATTCATTTTCGTCGATGAACCGAATGTTTTGTTTTGTTTTTTTTTAACAATCCGAATGTAGGTTATCAGTGCACGTCCTCAAACAATGCGATGCATTTCTCTGTGCCACCGATAGAAATTTGTCAGCAGGGGGCAACATTTCACCATCACTCTACCCTGGCTGGCCTCAGTTGTTACATGCGAGCTTCTGTAGGTCATCGCCTAATCATGAAGCGGTCGCGGTGAAGTGTGGCGTCGGACCATTTTCGTTTAGAAAATGACCAAGTGTACTGCAATCACTGCAATGCTAATTACAAATACAATTAATCAACAACGACAATGATGTATCACTTGAACAACGAGCGTCCAAGCCTTGTAAAGGACGGTGGAGGCGGTTCATCATCAGCCTAGCCTAGCCTAGCCTATCCTAGCCTAACCTCAACTCGGTGTTAGCACGGACCAGAAGGAGCTGCAGCGCACATCGAGCACACAACAAGCGCATCTTTTTAAGAAACAAAAAGCCTGTAATACTGGCGCCTTGATATAAATTGTCTTTGTTAAGTAGTCTCCTCGATATCTCTTGTTTTATTATCGTTGTTTTTTAAAGAAAAGAAACAGGAAATGTCACATTATTGTCGACCACGAACATCCGGTTCACTGAACACATCTGGGCATGCGCGGGCCATAGCAACCAGGCCATAGCAACCAGGCCAAAGGGGAAAACAAACGTCACGCCGATATCGAGAATAATTGTGATAGTTTTCAATATAAAATGTTAATGATTAATCGATTATTAATCATTAATTCTCCCGACGATCGACGAATAAATCTCGACCAAATGCCCAACCCTAGTCTGGACCGGTTCTGACCTCCAGACGCTTTTTCTTCTCAGCTGCCAAATGACCCAGGCAGACCGGCCGTACTCCTTCAACTCTCAACAGTTACTACTTTACGAGCTCTTTTTCACGACTTCCCGCCATCAGATGGAGCAGTTTTGAAAGAGACGGTCAACCTGAATTTTCTAGACCAGTGGTTCTCTACTGGTGGGTCGTGACCCAAAAGTGGGTCGCAGACCCGTTTTCAGTGGATTGTGGGCCTTTGCCTGGGGAAGGAAATGCTAAAGAAAAATAAAAAAAGCGTGTCATTCACACTCCTTAACAGTAGATGGCGATAATGTCCTGTAAAGACCCGCCAGTTCACACCATAGAAGAAGACCTGCAAAGTTTGTTTCCATATGTTGAGCAGGTGAAACACAGATACAACAAAGAATATATGAGATATGGATTTTCTTATCTTGAAGACAAAGGTCAGTGAGTGGTTATTCAACTAAAACTATATAATTTGAGTTCTTTTTGAAACTACTGCTCAGTGGTTGCACTGTTTTTTTTCATGTTTGTGCATAAAAGCAGTTGAGTCTTAAAAATGGCTGTTACTGAAATGTTCTGATTGTTATGTCAGCTTTATGATTAATGCTTAAATAAGTGACTAGATAGTTTTAATAGGAAATTGTTATATATTCAGGAAGTGGGTACTCAGCAAATGCTACATATTTGAGTTATTTTTGAAACTACTGCTCAGTGGTTGCAGTTTTATTTCATGTTTGTGCATGTTGAGTCTGTTAAAAAAGGCTGAAGTTACTGAAGTGAAATGTTTTGGATTTAATTAAAATGCAGCTAATTGAGCATCAAAGGGAATATTTCCCACTTGGAGCCATTTTGGTTTTTGCCATTTTGGTTCACCAGTAAACTTATTTTTTTATGATGGCATTCATCAAACTGCACGATCTTTTCATTCAATAAATTTGAGAAGTTGGAAATTTTCCTTAATTTGGGTCACGGCTTGTCATTAAGGGTGATGGTGGGTCCTGAACCCAGACCAGTTGAGAACCACTGGACTAGACAGTTTCATCCTGTTGAGCTCAGAGAGCTGACAGCTGCATCTGACCATCAACACGTCTCTTTATTCTCTCCATCAACTTTCCACATCAGATGGGAACGATCCGGTGATATCAACAGGCCACATGCCTCAGGCTTTTATACTCTCTGCTGCTTGGACCAACGCTTTTCACTTTATCCATCCTCCTATTAGGTACCGTTATTAGTCAGCAGATGGTGCAGATGATACTCAGCTATACCTAAAGATGAAGTCAGATGAGAGATGAACGTTAGCCGGTCCGCAGACACATCTGATGACATAAAAACCTGGATTAAACTCATTAGAATGACGTTGTTGTCTTTGGACCTGAACATTAGAATTAAACAGTTTAGTCTAGAGAGGCACAATAACTGTTTTTTAAAACCGATACAGATAACCGATAACTTTCAGCTCGTAAAGGCCGATACCGATAACTGATAACACACACATATACCTAAGATCATTACATCAATACTATGAACAAAATCAAAAATAGTTTTGACTTTTTAAATGAACAGATATTTATTTTTACCAATGAAAAACTATTGTCAAGCCCCTCAAACATTTTCGTAAAGCTATCAAACAAACCTATTTGATATCTCACATTAACTTAAATAAGGTTCATTACTGACTGATATAAAAAAAAAGGCTCCTTGAACTGATGGAAATACATGCATCAAAATTACTAACTGAAAAAGATTAAGATTTAAAGGATTTTGACTTGTGGTTCTATTTAGATTAATACCTTTAATTAAAGTAAATGAGGTTCAGTAGTTTTTTATTTTTACTTTTTAATCTCATGGAAGCTTTAGATGAGAGGAATGAGGGAGAGGGGAGACTGCTGCTGGCTTGCGCACATTAGCATTAGCTTCCGTTAGCTCACGTTAGCGCGATTTCATAACTCCATGGAAGCGTTGTTATGTTGTAGGTGGCTGATCAGGTTTTACGTATTAAAGCTTGTGCTTCCCTCCTCGTAGAATTCACTCGGAGGATTCGTCACAAATAACCACCAAACTATCTTCTTCTGAAACTTTAACGAAGTTCCACGCCACCATGTTTGTTGTGATCAGTACGCTGTGCTGCAGACTGCATTCAAGGTGTAACGTAAATTCCCACATTTCCTCGTTTGTTAGTTGTTCTTTCAGTCTTTTCTATTTTTTGTTGTTTTCTGGCATGAGGGGGTATTCTTGATTTTCCTTATTGAGTCGTTTTTCTGATTATGCCAACGTCACTTGAACATAACATTCACTGCCGGTCATTCAAGGCTCAGAGGGAGTGAGGCACTGCCGTGTTGACAAAAATATATATGTTATCGGGGCTATTTGTCGTGATATCGGAGTTATCGGGATGACGTCATAAGTTCCTGTTATCAGCCCGATAGTTACCGTGCACCCCTACTTTAGTCATTTAGTTACTCATTTATTTGATCTGGTACTTGTGTGAGGAACCTTGTTGATATTTCCGACCTGGACTTGTCCTTTAATTCACACAGAAAACAAGTTTCCAGAAGTACTTTCTTTCACCACATTTTAAAAGTCTTGTCTCAGAATCCTCGTGAGTATTAATAAGTCAAGAAGAAAGACAAAAAAAAACAAGAGCAGGACAACAAGAGAAGCCAGTGGGGTCCTCAGGTCCCAGCAGGAAGATCCTGACCTGCTGGGTAACGGGTCCGGATCTTGGGCGTAAAGATGCGGGGCGGCGGCCGGCGATTCTGACTCGCTCCTCGCAGCTGACTCGGTGTGTCGAAGCCTTTAATCTTGTATTCTTGGAATTGTGGGAATCGTGCAATTTCACACCACTTGGAAGGGGAAACTTATTGTTGTAATCCGGCTTAGTGCTCACACCGCCGCAGCTAGCTGCCCTTCCTCATCAGAATTCAGGATGTGAAGTGGGAATGTCATAAACAAAGTGGTTAAAAAGCCAATCAAGTGGCCCGTCCAAATGAAGTAATCTGGTTCTTGGCGCTATCATTTTAATGGTGTAAATGGCTGTGAATATTAGAAATGCCTTTATGTGCAACGTGCCGTCCCCATTAAGCAGGTCTGGTTCACCCGCTGCAGCATATCTCAGCAGGTCCACCGAATAAACCGGTCTGGTTCCTTCCTCTCTGGGCAAATGAGACACCCGAACGTTACCATCATCCTCTTCAGGGCCAGCTCTGGTCCTGGTCTGAGACCGGTTCCAGCTCTGGTCCGAGACCCTGGTCTGAGACTGGCTCTGGTCCAGCAGCTCTGGTTCCTTCTTTTCTGGGCGAAGGAGACACCTGAACGTTACCATCATCCTCCTCAGAGCCAGCTCTGGTCCTGGTCTGAGACCGGTTCCTGCCCTGGTCTGAGACCCTGGTCTGAGACCAGCTAAGGTTCTGGTCTGAGACCAGTTCTGGTCCTGGTCCGAGCTCCTATTAAAGGTGTAAAAGTGTTTAGAAAAAAGCTCACACTTGGCCGTGCACGTGTAACTGTCAGGATAATTTCTTTCAAACCTCAGAAAGTGTTTTACAGACAGAAACAGTTTAGATTTAGTTTTATTGGAAGGTTCAGTGGAAATAAAGTGGAACAGATTTGAGTTTATGAACTCTGATTCTTTTTATTTTTTTTCCTCTGATGTGCTGTTTTTCAGTTTGGATGCTTTTTTTTTTAGGCTGCGAGACATTTTTTTTTATGGCGTTTCTGCAAAATATTTATGGGTCAACACACACTCCATAACTAATTTTACCATTAGAACCATAAAACGTCCCAATCTGCCGTAAAATCTTAAAAAAAAAAAAAACAGCTCTAAAGCGTAACGAGACCCGTTCGCTCAGTTCAACGCTCCTGTTGTCGTTTCTCCTTCCTCCACGGATGCAAGAGGTCCAGAACCAGAGGTCATGGGTCGCTTTATTTATGGTCCCTGCTTTAATTAGTCAGCACAAACGAGGCAGGATGGATCGTCTGGCGACGAGGATCATTATTCACTCACTGCCTGCTGCTTCTCCGTCGCGCCCTTCAGGCTCCGCGACCCGGTTTTCTGACCCGACGAGGCGTCCGTAAAGGACACGCGGGCGGGAAACGAGATAATCTTCTGACTGTTGACGTCTCTCAGGGTTTCAGCTCTTAATGAGACATAATGTTAACAAACCAGGAGAAAGCTGACCAGCTATGGTCCAGATGTTCTTCAGATGTTCTTCTGCCCCTGGCTGCTGTTAGATGAGGCATCAATATTCCTTCTGCTCCAGGTTCGCCTTTTTACTTAAATATTAACACTGATCGTTGCTGATATGATAAGTTGTTTGATCCTGAAGTCTATCAGGGGCAGTAGTTCACTGGCCTGATGGACCTTCTGCTGTCAGGACGTTTCCATGCCGACTGTCTCCAGAGTCGGGACGGACTCCTTCAGACTGGTACAGATCTAAAAAAAAACCTTAAAACGCCGCTATCGTATCTCCTTGATTCCCTTTGAGTCTTTTTTGAAGGACTTAACCCTGTTTCTAGACATCATTTGTCATCATCTCCTTCATCATCTTCACATTTTATTTTTAAGTGTAGTTTGTATAAGAATGAAATTAGGGATGCATGATAACTGTGTTTTAAAACTGTTACCGATAACCGATAACTTTCAGCTCCTAAAGGCCAATAATCCATAACACACACATATACCTAAGATCATTACATCAATACTATGAACAAAATCAAAAACAGTTTTGAGTCTTTAAATGAACAGATATGTATTTTTTCCATTAAAAAACTATTGGCAAGCCTCTCAAACATTTTCTTAAAGCTATCAAACAAACCTATTTGATATCTCACATCAACTTAAATAAGGTTCATTACTGACTGATATAAAAAATAAAGGCTCCTTGAACTGATGGAAATACATGCATCAGAATTACTAACTGAAAAAGATTAACATTTAAAGGATTTTGACTTGTAGTTCCATTTAAATTAATACATTTAATTAAAGTAAATGAGGTTCAGTGATTTTTTTTGTTTTTTTAATCTCATGGAAGCTTTAGATGAGAGAGATGAGGGGAGGGGAGACTACTGCTGACTTGCGCACGTTAGCATTAGCTCACGTTAGCGCGATTTCAAAATCGAAGCGCTTGTTATGTTGTAGGTGGCTGATCAGGTTTTACGTATTAAAGCTTGTGCTTCCCTCCTCATAGAATTCGCTCGGAGCATTTGTCCCAAAAAACCACCAAACTATCTTCTTCTGAAACTTTAACAAAGCTCCATACCATCACCGCCATGTTTGTTGTGATCAGCACAATGGATGCTGCATTCAAGGTCTAATGTAAATTCCGACGTTCCCTCGTTTGCTAGTCGTTCTTTCAGCCTTTTCTATTTTTTTCTTTTTTTATGTGTAACATGAGGGGAAATACTGCGAATATCAATTCAAG
Source organism: Hirundichthys speculiger (assembly GCA_018398805.1). Lineage (NCBI taxonomy): Eukaryota > Metazoa > Chordata > Actinopteri > Beloniformes > Exocoetidae > Hirundichthys > Hirundichthys speculiger. The sequence continues at coordinate 14,674 of JAGFBZ010000810.1, read as the reverse complement.
TCAGCAACTATCAAAATTATGACCGACTTAACAAGTTGTTTTCTGGCACGAGGGGGTATTCTTGATTTTCCTTACTGAGTATTCGTTTTTCTGATTATGCCGACGTCACTTGAACATAACATTCACTGCCGGTCATTCAAGGCTCAGAGGGAGCTAGGCACTGCTGTGTTGACAAAAATATATATGTTATCGGGGCTATTCGTCGTGATATCGGAGTTATTGGAATGATGTCATAATTTCCTGTTATCGGTCCGATAGTTATCGTGCACCCCTAAATATGAAATGTCTTGTGTGTGAGGTTGTGCTGCTGCTGCCGTCTCGGTCAAGAAACATCTACGACTGTTAAATAACGGTTAAATAAAAGAAATGAAACGGGGACCGGTCGGAGCCTGCCAGGACTGCAGCTGTGTCCTCTCTTACTCATCTACGGGTGATTTGTATCTTCACAATGAGCTCCAGCAGTTTGAACTTCCACTTACATCATCCTGCTGTAGTTAATAGCTATATCACCTTTAATTAGGGTGCATATATTAAAACCATCAGCTCATCCAGACTTTCAGATGATGAGCTTATAAGCCTCTATAAATATATATTTATAGTTGTGTGAGTTTTCACGTGACTGTACGGTAGGTGTTAATCTGCAGAGGTGCAGTAAATTTTGCAGTAGCTTTTTCTTTTCTCCCCACATCACTCGCGAGTACTTGACACGGAAATATCTCCACTAAATGATCGACTCAGATAAAGATGGAGGACGAGCCCAGGGGGGAGTTTGAAGCAAAACCCGTCTGATCAACTTGTCTGATCAGCGGAGATTCGACTGGATGACATGAGGACTCAACGGCAGAAAGAAGACCCAGCTTCAACACTCCAGACGGGGCTGGTGACCCAGGTAGCACCAAGGTTATTATCGTTAACGAAAACGAACGAAATAACAAAAACTAGAATTGAAAAAACATTTTCGTTAACTGAAATAAAGGAAAAATGCGAGTTTTTAAAAAAACGATAACTAACTGAAACTGTACTATGTGTCTATAAAACAAACTAAAACTAACTATAATAATGTCAAGAACGTTCTTCGTTTTTGTGTTTGTAATTTTTTTTCTCATAAACATTGGAAATCTATTAACTTCGCTCCGCCGTACAACAACAACCGCAAAAAAAAAAAAATAAATAAAGTGATCAGCAGTGATGGCTGCGGCAAAAGTTGGGAGAAAGCAGCACAGTCCTATTTGGGATTTCTTTGACTATGACTGTGTTAACGATAAAAATAAGTGCCTTGTTGTAGAAGCAGGTGATACAATGTGTGGAATACTTCTGAAGGAGAAAAAAACCCACAAATCTGAAAGTCCATTTGAAAAGCTCACACAAGAAGGCTAACCAAGACTAGCTGGATAAGCTAGCCTAAGCTAGCCCCCTGGAAAGAAGGCTAACCAAGACTAGCTGGATAAGCTAGCCTAAGCTAGCCCCCTGGAAAGAAGGCTAACCAAGACTAGCTGGATAAACTAGCCTAAGCTAGCCCCCTGGAAAGAAGGCTAACCAAGACTGCTGGATAAGCTAGCCTAAGCTAGCCCCCTGGAAAGAAGGCTAACCCAGACTAGCTGGATAAGCTAACCTAAGCTAGCCCCCTGGAAAGAAGGCTAACCAAGACTAGCTGGATAAGCTAACCTAAGCTAGCCCCCTGGAAAGAAGGCTAACCAAGACTACCTGGATAAGCTAGCCTAAGCTAGCCCCCTGGAAAGAGAAGCTACAGCTGCAGGCCAGTCAGCGTTGGGAAGGAATGGGAGAAAACAGCAACTATAATGGACTGTTTCCATGGAGACCAGATAGCTGCTGGTCAGTAAATACGCAGGAACACCACAAGAGGGAAGACGCATTGATAAATATGTTTATTGAGATCAGAATGTAAACACGACTATGCGATTCAATAGCCTTCGAAAAGTTCAGTGCTTCACTCCAACCAAAATTACAACCCTAATTTACAAAATAAAACTAAAGCTAACACTGAAACTAATAAAAACTAAACTAAAACTAAGTATTTCAAAACAAAAACAAATAATAACTAGTAAAATTGCTCTAAAAATGAATTAAAACTAACTGAATTTGAAAAACTAAACTAAAAACTAAAACTAATGGAAAATCCAAAACTATTATAACCCTGGGTAGGACGAAGGGACGAGCACCGGACGCTCATCAGCGATGACTGGAACTCTGGCAGCTACAAACCTCTCACACTTTTCTTCTACTGGATTATTATTCTGCCATGAGGTTTGCAGAGTTATAAAGAAGATGAAAACGTTTGGGTTATAAAGGGATCTGAAGCTCAAGCAGCAGGTGGAGGTTTCAGTTATGACCGTCTCGACTTCGTAACTTCCTTTAAAAATGTGATTCATTCATTTGAGGAAGAACTTAAACTGCACTGGCTCCAACTCATATGGCAAAAAGAACAAAACCTGTTTATATTGTTTATTAAAGCTCAGTTATCTCAGACCGAGGGCGATTCTGCTGCAAAGCCAACATCTGGCAGACGTTCAGTGGTAGGAGATTGGGGCAGCTGGAACATCAGAGTGTTTTTGTAGCCACGTCGCTGCAGATACAGCTCAGGCTGCACCACAGCTTGATGGGCGGATCGTCCTCCGCACCCGGGGAGGAAGGAAGCAGGGCTCCGTGATTACGTCTACCACATTTGTTGCCCGGTTGCAGTCGAGATGGATGGATGGATGGCGCGGACATGTCAACAACACCGTATAAGGGTACATAAAAATGTGCGCTCAGTTTGGGCAGCGTTTAATCCGTTTCCAGCAACAACATGAATTTTTTTAATTCAGCAGTTGCCAGGGACGGACTGGGAGTAAAAAACAAACCTGGACTCCCCCCCCCCTCCACTAAGAAGGCCCACCAATAATGGGGGTGGGGGTGGGGGGGTCAGATTTACACATTTATAAACCCAACAGAGTAGATTATTCACCATTTAGTCAGCAGTAGATAGCAGGTTATGTTTTATATGTCATATCAGATTTTCTAGTGGCGTTTATTGTAGGGATGTCCGATAATATCGGCTCACCGATATTATCGGCCCGATATTGGTGTAAAAATGTAATATCGGTAAATATCGTTATCGTTTTTTTTTTTTTTTTTTTTTGCACAGACAATGTGTTAATTCCAGGACAGGAGATATGTGATGTTACCTAAAATTAGTTTTGAGGAAAAATAGCCCGCATATATTGGTATCGGTAGATATCGGTAGATATCGGAATCGGAAATTGAGAGTTGGACAATATCGGCATATCGGATATCGGCAAAAAAGCCACTATCGGACATCCCTAGTTTATTGGATCGAGAGAAAGCAATGACTAAAAATGGACACAACAACATATTACAACACTGGAAATTGAACCCACAAACCACTAGACTACCTAGTAAACACTATTGTAAGGCCCTGACATTATACTGATTTTTAAAATTAAATTGCCCCATGCAGTGCTGCTGTGATTAGTTAGGAAACCAATCAACCAATCGTCTTTGAAACATTTATAGCCTATTCCACGGACATTGACCCACCAGCACCACGAAAGAGAAGACAAAGATAAATAGTGACTAAATGGGAAAAACTTCTCCCCCTCAAACTTACTTGGCTTTCTTTAGTTTTCATTTTTCCCATTCATCTTTCTCCTTGCGTTTTCTGCTTCCATCTTTCTGTAGACAGACGCTAACGTTAGTCTGCTTTGTTCGTTTTTAGGCCTGTAAATGATAAATGATCGTCTTAGCGCCCCCTGCTGTTAGTTGATAGACTGAAAATTTTGGTTATTGAACCTGTCGGCCCTGACAGTCGGAGACCAGACGGCCGCTCTGGACTTTCCCAGAATCCACAGATTACCGGTCCACCCCTGGCAACTACCGTCACATTAGTGAAACGACAGAAGAAGCTCTCAACCGAAACACATCTGCGGCCTGAGGCGCTCACCTTTCACCTTTCACTTACAGGGAGCGCGATGATTGTTTCTTTGCGTCTATTTTGCGTCGCAGCACAGGACCAGATTGGCTTTTCCTTCTTCTTTTCGTTCTCTTTTCTTCCTTTCTTGCGTCGTCATGTTTGTCGGCGGGTTAAGTCGGACAGAACTGTTCCTTGCTCTTTGAAATAAAGTAGCTGCAACTCGTGAAGTCGATTACAAATCTCCTCGACTGTGCCGTGGTCGGAGAGTTTCTCATCCTGACGGGACGGAGGAATCATTAAGGATTAGGGATTTAGGTGGGTTGTTTTGGATTTCTGGTTCTGGGTTGAGTTTTTTTTGCGCCGGAGGGGGGTTTTGAGATTCCCACGAAGGCGCTCTGCTGATCAGCGGCTGAGGGAAAGACCTCGCCGCTTCGCTCCTGGAGGATTTAAATGTGCTGCCATCTAGTCACGGCGCACTTTTTCAAGGGAATTCATCTGCGCGTGCGCATTTTTCAACCGGTTTGCACAGTGCAGGAGATGAACCTCTGCGTGACACATGATTAGAGTTATGGAGGCAGGATGCAGATAAGTTATGGCTCTGGGAGGACTTAAGGCTCAGCTGGGAGGAGGAGGAGGAAGAGGAAGAGGAGGAGGAGGAGGAGGATCATGGATCTGAGGTGGCAGCCCGGGGGTCGGCCTTCCCTCCAGGAGAGCGCACACACTCGTAGGGTCTCGGTCCCTCACCCCACCTCCCTGCTATGTGCCTTTTCTGAATTAGTGATGGTAAAAATTGACTTTCCGTCTGGTAACAAAATGATCAGAGTACATTCCATGAATTAGGGTTTTACATCACCGTGATGCTGGGAGGATTTAGCATTTTGAACTTCCCTTCTGACCTCTGTGAGTGATGATTGCTGCACTCGAACAGCAGCAGGAGACGGGCCTGCAGGTCTGATGGAGCGGTTCAGACTCGTAATGACTCAATCTTAATCTTTTTGTTTGATGTTGTCTGTTAGAATATGTAATTTTTAGAGCTGGTCAACAATTAATATTATTAATCGCGATTAATCGCATTAGTTCCCTGATTAATCACGATTAATCGCATTGTATACGCCAAATCAACTAATGAATTCAAAAGTAGTGTAAAATGCACTTTTATTTAAATGTTCTGCTGCCATATGAATTAAAGTGTCATAACATTTGTTGTTCAAACACTTTTAACATCAGCACTTGTCAGTAACACATATTTAGTGTTACTGTCTTAAAAAATGTAAAATAAAATCAAACTTATTGCCACTGCCAGGGCATTAATTTCATCCTGTTTTTATAAAAAATAAAAAAGAGTCAAACAAAGTCCAACAAAATGAATATTAAAACAGGTCATTTCTGAGGTAACAGCAGAAGAAACTTTTAACGGGGAGTTCAACTTGTCACTTGTTACAAATAACCTTGTTTCTGTTGAATCCTCCGTCTGGGAGAACTTTAAAATGAAAATGTCCATGTTAAAGTTCAGTAACTTTACCAATCCGTAATTATCTGTGATAGTGTGGCTCCGCCTCTTTTTTATGTAAGCAAACACTACTATGGAGGAGTTCGAGCATGTAATTAACGCGTGTCTTCAGTCGCAAAAGATTTTCCTTTCTCTTGAGGGTTTATTAAACTTTTCTTAAGGTTACAACCAAAATAAAACTAGTCAAAAACTAGTGTGCTCTCCTCGCCTCCATAGTCCTAATAGAATAAAAAACACACGCACACGTCACGTTTAGCACGTCTTAGCTAATAAGAAAAGAGAAGTTATGATTAACCAACAGGCATTATCATTAGCTCAACTATATATAAATGCAACAAATCTGAAACATTGGTGGAAATTATGGGTGGCTGTAGCTCAGCTGGTAGAGCGGGTCGTCCAGTCACTGGGATGTTGGCGGCTCGATCCCGGCTCCAACTGTCCGCATGCCAAAGTGTCCTTGGGCAAGACACTGAACCCTAACTTATCTCCTTGCATGGCAGCAGCCGCCCACTGGTGTATGAATGTGTGTGTGAATGGGTGAATGAGACACATTGTAAAGCGCTTTGGGGGCACCATGATGGTGTCTGGAAAGCGCTATATAAGTGCAGTCCACTTACCATATATTAATCGCATTGTGTGTACTATACAAAATGGCTCTAACAATCTGTGTATTTGTTTTATTCCATTTTCGATTGTTAATCAAAAATTTACGAAATTAAAATGTGACTTTTTATTTTTTATCCCTGTTTTTTTAATCTAATACAAAAAAATTTTAGCAAACAGGCCACGAGACTGAATTTGTTTTTAATATTTTATTGTCTGGTTTACGTGACCCAGAAATTGCTTTGTTTTATAATCAAGGAATAGACTTTCTGTTGTCATTACACATCTGTGCCACTAGATGGAGCCGCACTGCAGTAACCAGCTAGAGAACAGCAGGACAGTGAACACATGGAGCAGATCTGATGGAACATGGAGGAATGACCACAAAGTTTTGTTGCAGTCCAGAATTGTTTTTTTTTTCAGACAGAATTGTTAAATATTGCTACCTGAGTAGCTACCTGAACTGTAAAGAACACGGATTTTTACCGTTCTCCATGTCTGTTTTAGCTTTTCCTGCCAATTCCTGTCAGTTCCACAGCAGCCAAGTAACAGACTTTTCAAAACAAAAGCATGTGAGCAACATGCGTTAACGTGCCGTAAAATAAATTTCAGTGTTAATAAATTAATGAGTTAACGCGATTATAACGCGTTAACTTGCCCAGTCCTAGTAATTATTGCTAATCGCTACATACAAATACCAAACAGGTTCCACAATAAAACATAAAACATTTAAACAAGGCTATTTAAGTAAGAACTATTGGTCTCTTCTGGCTTAACACCATTCTGATGGGTTTGAGATCGCTGTTTTCTGTCTACCTGCCTCTAAATAATCTTTTAATAATCTTAATCAAAATACAACCCCAGTTCCAATCAAAGTCGTGACGCTGTGTGAAACGTGAAAAAAAACAAAAAAAAACAAAATGCAATGATTTGCATGTCTCATGAAGCCATATTTGGTTCCGAACACAAAGAACATCCCAGATGTTCTTTCTACCATTTCATGAAAAATATCAGCTCATTTTGACTTTTAAGGCAGCGATGCGTCTCTAGAAAGTCTAATTAGTCTAATGTTGAAATATACAGATTTACCAATCTGTGACGAGCTGCATCTCAACATTGTGGAACAGTTTCAAGAAAAATGTTCCTTCCCATGAAAACGCAAAGACGTTGAAGACCATCTCCAGTCCATATTATCATCAAAGGATCCAGAGGATTCGGAGTGTCTGAACTGGTTTGCCTGCAGTCCAGACTCTTCAGCAACAGAAAACCAAAAATCCAGCAACGAAGGTCCAGGACTGTTGAGCAGCTGAAATCCTGCATCAGACCAGAACGGGACGACATTGGAAATGCCTCAGTTTCAACATCTGATATGTTCTTTATGTTCTACTGGGAATAAAATGTCAAAAAATTTCAAAAAATTCAAATTCAAAAAAAAAAATTCAAAATTACTTTATTAATCCCCCAAGGGGAAATTCAAGTTTTAGTACACCAGACGCTGCAGTCTGGTGTACTAGGGGAGCTGCCGGCGTCCAGCGCTCCTTTTCATGCCCGGTCCTGTGGTCCGAGTGCTAACTTCAGTTAACAGCCGCTAACAGCCGTTAAAATTGTTAACAACCGTTAAAACAGCCATTAGAACCAGTATATCTCCATAATGATGACCAGTGAGATATCTCCAGGTCAGAGGAGGAAACACAGATGAACCAGACCGTCTCCTCTGGGAAGACCGAGCTCCATTCAGTCCGGCGAGCGACGGAGCCGACCGTCCCAGAGCCCGGTTCATCATGCGGGCCGGATCAGGCCGTTGTCGTCTCCCCCGGCGGTGCTGGGCCCCACCAGGTCACCAGAAGGCCCCTGCCAGGTCAGCTGACCCATCCGGCGTGTAGACAGCTGGACGGGGGCAGCATGCTGCCGCCGCTACGTCGGGGGCTCCCGTCTCCGTGACGCTGCAGCCCAGATCCAGTGGTGGTGGTTGCCGCGGGTAGCAGTTCAGGGCTACTTAGCTTAGCTTTCCCGAACCGGCCTCCAGCGACACCGTCCATGTCCACGGCGGCAGGTCTCCACCAGCCGCAAGAGGACCGATCCACCCCCCGCAGACAGTAAGTAGACATCCGACCGCAAATCACCACAAACCGGGCCCAAACTGGAGCGTCCAGCGTCGCAGGGATAAGTCTCGGAGCAGCAGCGGATAGCCTCCATGCCAGGCATCGTCCGGGCAACAAACATAATGAAAATATGGGTTTATGGAGTTTGTGTTTTCAATTCAGCTCAGTTCAGAAATACTTTATTAATCCCTGAAGTAAGATACATTTTTTTTGCAGTAGTTGTCGTTATTTAAGTCTCTTTGCATCTGAGTGAAGACACTCTGTTGCTGAATGACTGTGTTGTAAAGAGGATGTTCAGGGTCTCATTTTATGAAGTATCCTCCTTTGCAGAGTCATCTCCAGAGGTCAGGGGAGGGTGGGAGGTCTGTCCCTTTGAGGATGGGAAGAGGGGGATGATGAGCTGGTCTGAACTGAACCTGTTAAAGGATGAGAACCAGACTTCCATCTATCTGATCCTCCTCCTGCTTGAAGCCCGTCCTCACATCTCATACGTTGTTCTGGAGTGTCTTCTCCATCTTTCCTACTGGTCACCTCCTTGCTGTCTCTGATCTTGACTTTGAGTTGTTTTTGTCCTGACCTCAGTAATTCTCCGTCTCCATCCCTGGAGGCTCTTTTGTTCTTGTTGAGAAGCTCTTTTAGGTCTCTGGTGATCCGGGGTTTATTATTGGGGAAGCACCTCACTGCTCTGGCGGCGAAGTGTTGATGGAGTCAGTAACAGTCAGTCATGGCATTGATGTCACCTCCATGTAGCTAACAGTCTGTAAACTCAAAACACCACTTCAGAGGTTCTTCACCAACTATTACACCCTGAAAAGGGAGCGATGTAAATGAAAACTCTCGGACTCGAGGCTTCCTCTCTGGCAGCTTCATTGAAAGTGAAGCATCGCGGCCGAGGGCGCCCCCTACCGACATTTCCAGACAACACTAATCAGTCACCATCGACTTGTTCAGGGCTCAACAGGTAGATCACAGATAAACTCTGGTAGCATTTTTAACAATATTTTTAGTCATTTAAATATGTTTCATATAAATAATACATTTGAACTCTTTTGCAATTAATTTGAAATCATTAAGTATGAAAGAACTTTGCATTTATAGCTTATCTATTCATAAATTAATTCAGAAATTCGAAACTGCTTTAAGTGACTATTCTCACTGCATCATGAATTCAATCAATTTGACAGCTTTTTAATAAAATCAATCTATCACAGGACCACCTCCTCACAGTCCTTTTGGTCAGAGGTTGCCTCCGGATGATGGGTTTTTAGGTAGAACAGACAAAAACCAGATCATGATCTGCGTTGAGCAGAGCAGGTTGTGCAGACGGGCTGTAAGCATCTCTAACATTTGCATAAAACAAACCCAATGTTTTATTCTCTATTCTCCCAAACTGTTGAAACGTTGGGAACGTGGCAGAGAGAGCTGAACTCAGCGGTAACGTCCAGGAACCGGCTGGGTTGTTGTGTCTGTAGCTTAGCAACAGTGGAGCTGATGATGTCACACATCTGCACCAGCTGATGGCTGGATGTAAAACGTGACTACAGTACCACCAGTGAACTCTCCTGGTAACTCACAACTGACAGTTTAACATCCTGCTGCAGAAGTAACGTCTCCTGGGTTACACCATCCACTCCTCATATCTCTGCATCCCATGAAAACTGGGCAGAGAGACGCTGGAGTCGCAGAGGAGCACATTAAACCGCTTCGCTGAAGCTCTGCGCTTTGAGCTCGTCCGTCTCATTTCTGAAAGATCTCTCTTTGCCCATCGTGATGGATGGAAGAGCTGGTTTAAACCTTCCATTTTGCCACTGCTCTACATCCACGGCGTCTCCTCTTCGACTCATCTGGGATCAGGGGTCTAAATCTGGGTGTCATTTAAGATAAGATAAGACAAGATATTCCTTTATTTGTCCCACAATGGGGAAATTTATGTAATTTTATTTGCTATTTACAAAATAGCAATAAAAGAGAAAATGGACAACAATAAAATAAGATAAAAATAATAATAAAAACAAACAATAACCTCAATAGAAGTGATTTGGACCCTTGAAATCTCAACTGGCTGCACCCGCTCATAAACAACTCATTTCTACGGTTACTCATTATAACAGGCAAGAAAAAAAAGATAAAGTAACAAAGAAAATCCCTCAAACAGCACAGTATCTAAACTGGAATGAAAAACAATTAAAACACCTGCTCTGTCTGTGAAGAAGACTGCGTTGAAAAAATTAAAAAAGATACACAAAGCTAAAAAAAAAAAACGATGGAGCTACAGTAACAATTTGCCACCACGAGCGGCGCTATTCTTGAGAGAAATCATTGCTTTTCCGTTTTATTAATTTTTTTACAGCGTCCCAACTGTTTGGGAATCTGCCTGTAAAAGAGCATCAATTATTAATCTATGATAAATATTAGAAATCCTCCTCAAGCTGTGACATTGTAATTTCATGACGTGCATGTTTCTCTTTCAGGAGACCGAGCTGAGCTCCATCTTTGACTTCTCATGTTGGCGACCCATCTCCTGCCTTCCTTGAGTTTTCTGGTCAGTAATAACCGCCGACACGACTGCATCTCCGTCATTTCGTTTCGACCGGAGCGCCACTTCATACGTAGCCCAGACCTCTCTCAGCTCCAAACGGCCATCTTACTCCCACCTCATCAAATTGTGACCGACTCTGCAGTTATATTTGTTGTCGCAGTTATTTTGGGAAAATATACTTAATCTAACTGTGACTGAGGAGTTACATATCTTTGGGGGGGTTTTCATGTTCTCTTAAACTTCTGTGGTGCTTTTGTGAATGAAACCACGTTTCTTTGTTTAGTTCAGTTTATTGTTGTCCTGACTTTTAAATGTCCAGAATTGTCTTAAACACTCCAGAGCCCCCCCACCTTTGATGTGAATGAGTTCAAACAGAAACATCCTCCAACTGTCACTGCAGCTGTGGTGCATGACTGGCGGCAACACATCTGATTGGTTGAAGGACGTAACCATTAACAGCAGAGTGAGAAGGGGGGAGGACAAGGCAGGAGGTGCTCACAGAAAATAGGCAGCATGATGTAACTGATCCAGAGAGTTATTTTTTTAGTCACAATCAAAGTTACTAAATTATTAAATTACTTATTTATGGGATCTTTAGTCTTTGCCTTATATGGCATTTTATTTTGAAAGGGTATTTCCCATGTCCCAAGTGCTACCACCTGCTCTGTTTATATTATACTTTTTTGTATACAGTGATCCCTTATTTTTCGCGGTTAATGGGGGCAGGCGCCCCCCCCGTGAGAATCAAAATCCACGAACTGGAGCCGGAGCCCCCCGGGCCTAAATAATGTGTTTAAAATATGTTTAAAAACCGCAAAAAAGTAGCGAGGCACTGCAGCGAAACAAGACAAAGGCTCAACTGTGGTCTTTCTGTTACCTTCACAGCCTCTGGTCTCTGAACCGTAGTAAAGAAACCGCTCTTTCATCTAACCTCGTTTTCATTCTGCCATCCCACGACACACACACTACATTACCCATAAGGCCACCTTCTTAAAAGGGCAAGGCTGGCTCACAACATTTCTTTGCTGTGAGAGAACGCGCAGAACATCCTGTGATGTTTCTGCAATTTTTTCTTGATTTTTTTTTTCTATTATATTTTTCTGAAAAAAATCCGCGAATAATTTATTTGTTTTTTTTTAACCTTTATTTAACCAGGTTAGTCCCATTGAGATTAAGAATCTCTTTTTCAAGGGAGACCTGGCCAAGATGGGCAGCAGCAGCAGCAAAACACAAAGTTGCAGACAAAGACATACAAAGAAACAAAGTACAATTTACAAGCAGTGAAATTTGCATGAAATAAAACTATCTATAAAACAAGATGAGAGTTTCTGGGAGTCATTTTTACAAACATCAAGCTAAAATAATAATAACTACAACCACAGAGGGTTCCGGTGACGTCACCATCCTGAATGGCAGCCTAAAGTAACAGCTCCCTCGCAAAAATAATTAATTCGCCCCGTTAGACCGTCAAATATCAGACTTTTAGACCAGACAAGAGGGGCAAGAATGGGGAAGAAGCAAATAAACAAAGAAAGGACCGCCGCAACGCCTGAAAATGAAGAGAATCCGGAGAACAGCTCCCCCACACAGGTACGAGATGGCGGAGCTAATGCTAACCCGAACTCAAACGAAACCGCAATGCTGACCAAAGTTTTGGAGGAGATTCGGAACTTCCGAAAAGACACAAAAGAACAACTAAACGATATCAAATCGGAGATTAATAATATTAACCGAAAAATAACAGAAGCAGAGGGGCGAATTGGAAAAGTGGAAGACCGCGTTCAAAACGTGGAGCGAGTGATGAATAAGATGATAAAAGTCTTAGGTCACCAAGAAAACAAGCTACTCGAATATGAAGGGAGATCCCGACGTGAGAATCTAAGGATGTACAATGTTCCCGAAGGAACCGAGGGACCGTCCATGGTGGAGTTCGTGGAAAGACTATTGCGGGACACGCTGGAGATCCCCCCGACCGTGGCACTTGACATCGAGAGGGCGCACCGCGCGCTGGCGCCGAGACCCGCTGGGAACAGAGAGGATAAACCACGGTCAATCATAATCAAATTCCTCCGCTACAGGATTAAAGAAGACATTCTGCGCAAGGCTTGGGGAAAGAAGAAGGTTTTCCTGAATGGGAGGCAAATATACTTTGATCAGGATTACCCCCCAGCAGTTCTGCAGAGGAGGAGGGAGTATGCTGAGACGAAACGAGTGTTAAAGCAGAGAAATATCCGCTTCCAGACTCCGTACCCGGCCAAACTAAGAGTGTTTTATGAAGATGGGACGCGACTGTATCAGACAGCGGAGGAGGCGACTACAGACATGAAGGACAGAGGACTGCCCGTCAACTTGATTACACCGAAGGAAAGTCTGGCTGAGCAGCTGTCCCGCTCCGCCTGGGAAACAGTGGGGAGACCGCGCCGAGGGCCAGGTGAGGAGCGAGAGGAAAACATCAGAGAGAGACTGCGGGCCTTCAGAAGGCAGCCCTCACCCCCTGCAGAGGAGCAGTAAGTTTGGACTGACTTTTAAAATGCTGGAGATCTAAACAGAACCTAAAACAGGTGTTGCTGTGTTTGTTTTAAAGACGTTTACATTTATACCTTAACCCCAGTTCAGTGAGAATATATACATGCGAGGGACGCATATGGCCACACTTTTTGTGTAATGAACAGTGACATTTTCCGTAATTTTTCCGAGCGCCATGGTGGGGGCCCTCAGCCCACAGGTGGGAGAGGCTTTCCTCCACAGCTAGACGTTTCATCTAGCTCAGCTCAGGGTCATCTACTAGAGACCCCAGCCTTGGAACCACATTTTTCCTTGTTCTTTTTTTATATATGTTCGATGTTCATGTTTGTTTAGGGAGTAGATCTGTTCAGTTTTGTTTTGCTTATCCAGGTGATGCATTTACAAATAAATATATATGACTAGCGACAAAGTAAAATTCATTTCGCTTAATGTAAATGGGCTGATGAACCCAATTAAACGTGTGGTAAACATTTTATCTAGAATGAAGACAGAACAAGCCCATGTAGTTTATTTACAGGAGACCCACCTGACAGATAAGGAGCACGTAAAATTAAAAAGAATGGGCTTCGCTCATCTGTTTTTTTCTTCATTCAAATCAGGACATAGGAGAGGAGTCGCTACCCTCATTTCAAACAAGTTAAATTTTGAAAAAGTATTCGAAATGGGCGATAAGGAGGGTAGATTTATTTTGGTAAGGGGAAAGATAGATGGTAATCCAATTACCCTATTGAACGTCTATGCACCTCCAGGGAGTGATATCAGCTTCTTTCAAAAAATCACTAATATTATGGTAACGGAAACAGAGGGCCTGCTGATCTGTGGAGGGGATTTAAATATACACTTACAGCCAAAGTTAGACTCCTCTAGTAGACAAACCCATAGGAAGTCCCTATATAAAAAGTAAACACACTTCTTGAGGAGGTGGGGTTAATTGATATATGGCGAGACTTTTTCCCAAAAAGAAGGGATTATATTCACTATTCGGCTCCTCACTCTCTTTATACAAGAATAGATTATTTCATAACATTTGGGAAGGATAAAGATAAAATAAATACTTGTGGAATAGGGACAATAGATCTGAGTGACCATGCACCAATGTACTTATCTGTTGATTTTAATCTGCGGTCAAAAAACAATACATGGAAATTGAACTCTAGTCTGCTGAATGATCCATCTTCTAAGGTACAACTTAAATCTGAAATCAGTCTTTTTTTAGAGTTTAATGATACTGGAGAGGTCTCACCTCCCATGTTATGGGATACTTTGAAGGCTGTTCTAAGAGGGAAAATTATAGCAATATCTTCATTTAAGAAAAAAAATAGGAATAAAAAATTAGAGGACTTACAAAACAGGTTAAAGGAATTAGAAAGAAAGCATAAATTAGACTTGGCACAGGATACATTAAGAGAAATTAGAAATATTAGAAGCGAAATTAACAATCTGGGCACACAAGAAATCAAGAA